>WYDI02184779.1:64977-109022 GCA_009867235.2 Psittacus erithacus | reverse complement strand
AGAAGACCACCAAATTGGTCAGGCAGGATTTCCCCTTAGTGAAGCCATGCTGGCTGTCACCAACCACCTTGTTGTTTCTCAGGTGCCTCAGCATGCCCTCCAGGAGAATCTGCTCCAAGATTTGCCAGGCACAGAGGTGAGACTGACTGGTCTGTAATTCCCCGGGTCATCCATTTCCCCTTCTTGAAAATGGGAGTTATATTTCCCTTTTTCCAGTCATCAGGAACTTCACCTGACTGCCATGATTTTTCAGATATGATGTAATATTATTAAGTGTCCCTGTGTAGTACAGTTAGTTTGTTTTGGGACATTAACGGGCTTTTTAATGCCCATTCCCCAGTGTATTGTGATGAAAAGCAATTGCTGTGCTGCTGGAATTTTGAGTTGTGAAATAGTCTACACTTTTTTCAGATATTTTTCGTCAATTTCCACGTACTTATGTCTTATTTTTTCTTCTAGGGTTGTTATGTAACAAAAACAACCACAAAACTTGAGTGTGGGATGTTAGCCACCCTTAGTCATAGTTTGCTTTGACTCTATTCAAGGTCTGAGCTGACATATGGGAAGCTTTTCTTTGTGTGGTTTTAAGGATGCTTGTGACCTTAAGGACACTTGTATTAATGCAGTAACTTAGGATTCCTGGAAAAAGAATTATTTCCTGAGAACAGCATCTATTCTAAGGCTTTTGTTACATTGACACACAGTCACCAGTTACTCTGTGAAATAGTTCTTGTGAAAGGCCATGACATAAAAAAAGGGGGAAATTCCGTAACAACCAAAACCCCCCTAAACCAGAAGGAAGTTGTATGGAGAACCAAGAATTGATAGCTTGAGGAAAGTTGAAGGAATTTTGGTTGTGGATGAATTTTAGAGTACAAAGACATGCAAGGTTTTTTATTATATTCCCTGCATGTTTGGTTTGGGGAGGGCTTTTTGAGTGTGGGTTTTTTTAAATGTAATTCAGTTGCTTAAGCTGATTTATAATGGTGCATGGAGCTGTGTGTATTTGTAAAATCTGATAGTCTTACTGCCACTGCTTGGAACTCTGTGCTTGGAAAGAGTTAAAAAGGCACAAGTTGGAGATGTGTGTATATAAGCACCGGTATTAATAATTACCCACGCCTCAGAGGCTGGTTGTGAATAACGTTTCTTCCTTTTATTCTAGAACAGCCATGCTATGTGCTGTGCAATTGCTGCCTTTAAATCTCAGGATTGGTTGCCCATTATTCATTATTAGTGATTTTATATTGGCTTATTTGGCCATTGTTTGTAATGTAAGTTGTTTTATAAAGAGTACTTTATTATTATTACTATTCAGTAATGTTTCTATCAATCACAAAATAAATTCCTCAGTGCGGGTAGATCATCTACATAACTCAGCTATGAGAGCTCAGAAATTGCCTGTATTTCTAAATAATACTTTTACTTCTGTTAAAGGGTGGAAAAAAGCTTTTTCTAATGGCAAGTTTTAGAAGAGAGCAGGTCTCTGCATAGCACTGCAGGTGCTAGAATGATTACTGAATTGCACATAGGCTGACCTGAAAAATTTTGGTAACTTCTGTATTCATTATGTATGAAATCTATTTCGTTGTGAATCAGTGAAACCATAACTTAATTAGAAAGAATTACAATGCTCTGGAGCTGAATGGGAATGGCACTTTCTTTGATCTTTGAGCATCTTGTCAACCACAATGACTAGTACCAGATGTTTCATGAAACAATACAAGAAACATATGCTTTTTTTATAAATATTTCTTTCTTGTGAATAATCAGGCCTAATGGCTTGCTTAAATGTCCTTCTGCTGGGTTCAAAACCAAATTAACTGTTGTAGAGATTTGTTTCTTGCAACAGAATATTCTGTTACATGCCTCGTCCTCGCAGCCAGTCTGTTGCAGCAGTCATGGTTAATTTTATTCTTTCTTAGAGATACTTGCAGCAATGCCCTTAGTGCCTGCAGGCAGGACCATCCAGTACAAATCTGTGTCTCGCCAGAGACTGGGACTGATTTCTTTTTCCTAATGACTAACTTAAATCCTTTAATTCATTTTACTGATCTTACTGCTTTTGGGAACCGCAAGAGTATTCTGCTAGTGACCACCAGATGGAGTTTCTAAAACATCTTTGACAACAACTTTCAGAATCAATTTCAGAATGATCCTTTAAAGGTTTTAGAAACGAGCTAAGAAACAGTTGTGGAAATTCTAACTGTTTCAAGTTAAAATTTAGCTTAAATTTGCAAATGTTGTTGCTAAAAATTAAGCTTTTCAATTAATTTTGTAATTGGTGATTGTATTGGGCTTGCACAGCAAGGGTTTGGTAGTGGGGGTCACAGGGGTGGCTTCTGTGAGAAGCTGCCAGAAGCTTCCCCATGTCCAGTGCCAGCCAACTACAAGATGGACCTGCTAAGGCTGAGCCCATCAGTGGCAGTTCTCTCTCCATGCCTCCAAGTTGGGAGTATTTATGCTGCTGCTTATCTGTCTTTTCATGTAATGCATTATCAAATACTTCTGAGCTATGAGAAAATGAATTCTCTTTCTCGTTATAAATTTTGTTTGTTTTAAAGAGCTTTTGGTACTGTTTTGTTTGGGGTCTTTTTATTTTTGTTTGTTTTTTGTATATATATTTTTATATGTAATTCATAAATACTTTGATAAAAATCTGGTGTTTAAGAAAACATTTTACTGTTTTTTTACTGTCTTGATTTGTAACATTGCAGTAATTCTACCTGTGGTAGACTGTGAATGATTCTGACCAGTCTTGTGAATGTAATTGAAAGTCCTAATTCTGTAGAAGGAAGGAGTATAAGGAAATCACATGGACTTCCAAGGTAAGGAAAGGACTCAGTGGGAAGAAAGTGGAGTGACAAAGAAGGTAATAAATCCTCTTCTCTCCTGATGGGAAAAGAATGTATGCAGCATATGTCAAAGTGTTTTGATATATAATGGAAAACTAAAGGAAATACAACAGAGGAAACATTTCGCACTTCAGACCCGTTGTCATGGCAGTCCCTGCAGCTGGTTTGGTTCCCTTTAGATTGCCTTCACTTGGAAAACGTGTTGCATGAGATACTTAAGAAATAAACACGGTTTTGCTTACCAAGAAAATGCAGAAATCAATCTTGGAGCATATGGTTCAGATTCATCAGTGTGCTTGAGCACTTTACAGCTGCAGAAACTTAGATGATAGACAATGCTTCTCCAAGTGCTCAGCTAACAGCAGAACCAAGAGCAGCACTTGCCTAAATTCTGTGTTTGTTTTCTCTTGCCAGTCCTGCACCACTGCAGTAAAGCTCATGAGAAGGTCTCCAGCGTGAGTCCTGTACTGCTTTCATTTTTACTGAGCAATGATAAATGAGGTTTTGACTTTGTATGTATCAGTAGCACAAAAACAATTTTATTGAATCTTAGGGGTTTTGTAAAAAAAGTGTTTTCTGGTATCAGTGTCGTAATTTCTTCGCAGCTTTGGGGCCTATTTCGGGGCCTATTCCTATTCTATGACAGTTAAATACGTGTTTTCTGTGACTGCTCCAAAATGTGGTTGTGTTCAGTGAAATCTCTTCATATGCCAGGAAAGGGTGGATTCTGATGCTGTGCTGGTCTGGTTTGTACTAGTGTAAACCTATTGACCTGGTTGTACCTCAACAACTCTTTTTACTCGCATTTGTGGAGAAGTTCCCACTTTGCAAACCTGTAGGTTTGTTAACTTGATGCTTAATTAACTAACTGTTCTCATTTAATGTCCTTTGAGTCTATGTTGTATAATAGGGGGTGTACTAATCCAGATGAGAAATAGCCTTTTTATGTATGACAGTTATACCTTAAAGCTCTTAGGAATGAAGCGCCAGAAAAATCACCACTCTGTTGAGAGATGCTGGTTTCCTAATTAGAGTAACTTCTATAATACTCTAAATACTCTTTCAATACTCTTTAAACACTTGTATGGAAGGTAAGGGCATCTTGTCAGATACTAGGGTTTGACTGAATGACATAATATTGCAAATTCCATTTTTAGTTTCTTTTTAAATGGAGTATGATTTCACTTACTGTCTTCCTACACTTTACAGAAACATTTTAAGGGAACAAATTAATAATTTTGGAAGCATAGCCAGAAAATATTTTTATACATGTGGGGTAAACAAACTGATCCATGGTGAGTGATCTTTTTGGTTATCCACAGTGGTTACTGCAATAAATGTGTCATGAGCTACATTATATTCTTAAAGCTGAATTTTCTTTGGGGTGCCAAAGGTATGCGGTATTACATTATGTTGTTCTGGGAACCAAGATAATTCCTGCAGGGAGCTGATTTCCGAGATCTCCTTTGTGGCAGTACAAAGGAGAGGAAGTGACAAGGACATGGCCAGTGTGTGCATTAGTCACCAGCCTTGTATTCTTGTGGTACAATGTTACTATGTCTTATTAGTTGCAGGACTCTTTATGCTGAAAAATGGTGTGTGTGTGCCCTTTTCCTTTGATTCCCAGGTAAATTCCTGCTGATGGACAATGAGATTTTAATGATGTCAAAATTACATCCTGGAAAATCTTAATGTGTGTGATTTGACATTCAAGTTACGCAATTTGTTATGTTTTACTTCAGTGAAGCAACACAGGTTTAACCTTCTCTACAATCGTTTTTTATCAAGAAGGCCAAAAAAACAAATGACACATCTTACTGACTGGATACACTTGAACACTTTTTATTGAGAACGTATTAGAGTCAATAGCTCCTTTGTGAAGCTTTGCAGAAAGTCCATTTCTAGAGTATTTTGACATCATTTTGGAGGCCACATCTCTTCATTTTTATAGAAACAGAAATTTTCTAGTGATTGATCACTTTCTTCCATCAACTGAAATTATGTCTTCAGAGACCAGCTCAGTTGGATTTTCCAATGGAAGCTTTCAAAAGTAGGGCCTCTACTTGGATAGCCAACGAGGACTTGTCTTGAGCTTGCTACATTAATAATTCAAGCAGAAGCAGAGCACAACATTTTTGTTAGTTCATTGAATTGACTTGATTGGCAGCTCAAGAGGGCTGTAAGCCACAGATCAATTCAAATATTAAGTTTAATTTTGTGAGAAAATAGCACTATTAATAATGGCACTTAACTAGTGCCTAATTTCTAGTATACAGTGTATACATACAGAGACATACAGTACATCTTCCTGCTTAGAGGTTTACATTCCAATAATATGCTTTAAGAAATAATTTAATAAAATCTTTGCAAATTCTTTATACATCAGTAGGCTGATTTTTTTATCTTGCGTATATACAATATTTTATTCATATTTGAATGCAGAATAGATAAGCCCCTATTTACAGTCATCAGAAACCTTCAGGTATTTGAAATGGAAAGGCCCCATTATGGAGAACTTTGTATATTAAAGATTTTCTATGAATGTTCTTTCATATGTATGTTACATGTATTTCCTGAAGTATTTTACTGCACTTGCTCATCTGCTGTTCTTTATATAGATATTGCAAAGTTCTCACTTTTTGGGATACTGCTTTTTCAAGAAGTACCATGTGAGGGTGCTGCAATTAAGTTAAAAATCTCCTTATCAGAATAGCAGCCAGGCAGCTCCATGGCACAGTTTCTTTGAGGCAACTAATATATCAAATTAATTCTTAGAAAAGTTGAGTGGATATCAGAATTGCTCATTAAACTGTGACGTTTGTCTATATGATTGCCATCACAATTAGTATATGTATATCTATACATGTATATGTATATACTTAACTACTGCAATTAAAAAAGATTAGGAAAAGAATAAAAATTGAGTTTTCAAGGGTAAATAATATAAAAACTTTTTCTTTCTCCGTCTCTCAAATAGCAGCTTCCATTTTACTACATAAATCCATTTGTAATGTCAAATCACTGAATAAGATTTGGGTCATCATAGAAGAGTCAGTCTAATGAAGTAAATATGAGTGGTGAGCAGTACCAAGTGTACCAGGCCAAGCATGGGTGGAAACGGAGGAGCAAAATGAAAATAGATAGTGCAGAGAAGCGCAAAAGATGAGAAAAAAAGAGAAGTGATGAAAGATCCATGATGTGAAACTGTGAATTTAACACGGAGAGAAAGGAACAGAAATAAATGTGACAGTCCTGTGAAAGACAGGAAGATGTCTTAATAGAAGGGGGAAATAGAAGTAAGGGAGCAAGTGCAAGTTGAAACTGCACTTAATGCTGCTTGTTCAGCCACACAGTTCTGGCAGTGTCCCAGTTCTGGAAGCCTCTATTCACACCAGATAAGCCAGTTCCTCCCTGCTGGAATTTTCCTGCATAATGGGATAATATTTCTTTAACAGATTTTCTACATGAGAGATTTCATGTGGTGCATTAGGAAACCTAATTTTCTTCAGATGGGAAGAAGAGGAACCTAACTGCTTGACAGTTGTAAGGAAAGATTTCTTTCTTAAGCACTTCTGTGTGAAAGTGAGTTTGAATGCTCAAGATGTGTAGAAATTCACAGAAAACCTCTCAAGGGAAAAAAAAAACCCAACCAGAGCAGCCAGGATCATGTCAGCATAGAGGCACAATAAATTAATATGTGAATGGGATACAATGATAACGGCTTCATTCCTTAACATAGTTTTCATCAATGGGCTAAAACTATGAAGTAAATTGATGTAGTTGTGCTGGATAGTTTTTGTGTGGAGAAAACACCACAGAAATAGATGATGATAGTATAGGCTTTAAGGATTGAAAGAACCCAAATTAATAAATGAAAAGCTATTTTAAAAGTAAAGAATAAACGGAAAATCTTTTCCACCAGGATACTGACAACTTAAGACATGCTTGTATATGAAGAAGACAAGCAAAGATGGCTATAAGAAGAAATTACTTGAGTAATTACATTGATGAAAAGGGATAAGATCTGAAAAGGCTGTTCCTCACCTGTTTTCCACTTAGAATTTAAGTATGTCTCTATGCTGACAAATGAGGACCCTTTATCAGATGAGGGTGTACTATAAGCAAGGGAAAAGGTTAAATTCTGGATTTGCTCTGTGTTTTTTCTATACCACAGGCTTGAAAAGGCACAATTTTTTGAATAGTCACATAGAATTCGAGTCATGTTGTGACAGATTAATGAAATGATTGTGCTGGGTTGCAGAGTGAGTGACAAAGATGTCTTGCTACCCCCAAACCAGTGGGAGAGTATAAGTTTAACTTCTGTACCCCTCTGTCGTTAATAATGCAACAGCAGCTTAGGAACAGGAAATTCTTGGGTGTTTCGTTGTTTGGTGTTGTGGGTAACTTAATTTGCTTCCTGCAGCATGTTGGTGTTTCTTACATATTTCATATACTGAGTAAAATTTGGAATTCTGGATTGGATTTCTTCATCCCCACTGTGAATACAGAAACTATACCTTCACTGTGCATTCAAGAATCACATTGGGAGGCACTCCATTTCTGAGAGGTCAGCAAAAAGTTGATGCTGACTAGCATTCCTAGATATTATTCCCATTTTTAAACCTTGTACGTATTCAGGGATTTGGTATGGTTCCCAAACCCCCAGTGATGCCCTAGATTAAAGAGATGCTCATTTATTTGTTGCAAACATATCCCTTGAAAATACAAAATGTTAATCATAAACATATTTATTATTAAGATAATTACTTGTTACATGAACATATGTGGACCATAACACTTAGCCAGACAGTCTTTACTAGTTAAACTTTGACTTAACTTTGTAAACCACTGTGTCCTTCATTTTAATATGTGGAACAAGTATCTCTCAGTTCCCTTAGAATTAGTCAATAAATATTTCTGAATTCTTGAAATGTTTAGGATGCAAACAAAGCACTGGAAAACTAAAACACATCTTTGTTGTACCTAGAAAAAAATCAATTTACCATAAATGTTAAAACCTAGGCTAGTTTGTGTGAGAAAATAATTTCTGAACATGGTAAATCAGGCTTCTTTCAGAGGGGATTCAGTGATGGAAAAAGAAATTAAATAATTTAATTTATAATTAACATTTACTATTTTGACATGTATAATTGGATAACATGACCTTTAGTAAAGATCATCTATATCATCTTCATTGAAAAATGCTATTTACTTCATCAAGGATAGCACTATTACTTCTTTGTACAGAAAGTAAGGTATATTTCCTATACAAGATACAAGGTGCTGTGTCTTCAGTCAAGACTTCAATAAACTGCTTAGTGATTTCTTCAGACAGGAATATTAGAGCGATGAAGACAGAGTTTTTGCTTTGTAACCCATTCAGTGCAATGAAAGTATTAGATGTCACAGGTATTACAGCACATAGGCCAGAGTCTCACAAGACTTCAGCAAACAGTTAACTACTTGAAAATTAAGACTGTTTCATTGAACTATAATGGAAAGCTCCTTCTAGCCCATTGCTTGGGACTCTCACATTAATGACTCTGAGTACCAACACAGCGGTATCACAGTCCCAGTACTGGTACAGCAAGTACTGCAATAACAGAGCAGCAGAGGGTTTTCCATACCTACGTCATGACCTGCTGTACTACTGTGTGCTCATGAGAACACCCTTGATTCCCACAGTGTATCTTCTTAAGCAGGCGTCGTAATTTGTTAGGAAAGTTTTTGTTGATGTATCTGTAGAGCAGAGGCATTACAAAGCTGCTTGAGAAAGCCAGGAATTTTGACAAAATCTTGGTAAAATGTAATATTCGACTGTAATTCTCATCTGCAATTCTTCCTTGTGCATTAGTAAATGTGCTTACCAAGAGAATAACATAATAGGGCGTCCATAAGGTGAACTGTGTACATACTGTGGCAATCAAAAGCCTGTGCACTGATGGATCTAATCGTCCAGTGTCTTGATCCAGTGGTGTCGCCTCTTTGCGTATTCGCAAAATTAATACAAGTGCATACAGTACAGCGATAGCTGGTACAACATACCCGATAAAGACCATAATGGCATCTGCTGCTTCTTTGTTCTGCATCTTGGAACATTCAATTATTTTAGTGGATACATGATTGCAGACATAGAACAGGAGAGATGAAAAACTTGTAAGCATGGCACCACCCCAGATGAATCCACAGACGTGTTTGGTGTTGTACACGCTTGACATGTAAGTTCTAGGTAGAGCACGTTCAATGTAGTAGTCCAGACTGAGTAATGTAGTTGAGTACATGGTAACTAAAGATGAGACGTTGAATAAAATAAGTAAGGTAATATAAACTTCATTGTTAGAATTCCAGATGGCCCATTTTGTACTGGCAAGACCTAGAAGATACATTGGTGCCAGAGCGTTTATGATGAGGCCAGCAATGGCAATGTTGACAAAGTAAACATCTGGCATAGTCATAGTAGCTTTGTTGTAGAGGTTAACTAGGACCAGCAAGCCATTGTAACAAAGGCCAACTGGGAAACATATAATGAGGTAGAGTAGGGAAAAGATGGAAAGCACAAGGTGGAAGTCATGGCAGAGATGCTGGTCCTCACTGCTCTCAGTACTGTTGATTAAGGCTTCACAGCTCCACATAGTGATTTTAGCTTTTGTATTTTCTCTGCTGGTTACCAGCTTTTCTGTAGAGAGAGAAAAAGTATTGTTGAAATATTATACTGTAAGTGACATGCAATGTAGTACAAAGAAAACATTCTACAGATAGACATTATATGCTTCACGTAACTGTTCAATTTAAGGTCTGACTGAAATGCCTTTTGATCGTGTTAGACTAGAAGAAAGTCACTTGTGATTCAGAATTTCATGAGACTGGTACATGTTCTGAAGTTCTAATTGAAATGAAATTAATGGCAAACGAGTTGATACAGGACATTCAACAGAAGTAAATAAACGATACCTTTAAAGTAAACACAGATACAATATACATGAACTACAATGTTTTTTAAAATTATTACACAGTACCTTTTATACAGTGAATAATATAGAAGAGTGGCTGCTGAAGAACTGAAGGCTATAAGCTGAAGAATAAATCTTAGAAATAAGATCAAGAATAAGAGTTCTCTAAGGTGTTAAATAAGCTTTATGTTGAAAAGATAGTTTCTCGGGAGGCATTTGCAAGGCAGTATGGTGGATGTATACTGGATCACTGATAAAACTGACAAAAACTAGAGGAACTGGGAAATGAGGTGAAGGGGTTTTTTATAGGTCAGTTTGTATTCAGACTTCCGACCTATACCCATTTAGTTGGAAAAAAAACAATGGATCTCTGTAGTCTAGGGAACCTAATATCAGGGCAGCGTGACTTTCAGAAAAGGCAAGAATCAGCTATCATTTCCTCTCAAAATAGCTTGAATTCTTCAAAAAGTATGCTAGTATCAGTAGCTGTTGTCCAGCTATCTTTGCTTTTGTAAAGAGGTAACGTTTTAACTGAAATCGGTGAACTTCAAAGCAGTCATGAACAGTCTCTTTCCAAAATGCAGAAATAAGAAATAATCTTTCAAGTACAATTCAAAACATTCACAGCCTTAAAACCGTGGTTCTTATTCCCATATCTGGGACAGCACAGAATTTATGCAGCAGGTGATTTCCCATGTCACGTGTACTCTGATACTGTCAAGATACTCAGTGTTGCATTGTGTGTCTCTTTCAGCATGTATACGAAAGTACAAATACACATACCTGCATTCCTTCCAGAGAAAGAACAAGATTTAATCAAATCCACAATAAACATTGTGCAATTAAAATGAATGTTACGAGACAACATGCTATACTCCATGAACCATATGGCTAAATTATACAGTATGGGTTTTGTAAGCATACGGATACGTGTTTGCATCTCTCTAGTGCTAGTCCTTTGACACTTCTGCCATAGTAGAGAATGTATTCCAGAATCATCTCAACTTCCATTTTTTCTTTTCCACTGCAGTTGTTTTGTGTGCATTTTTCTTCTAAATACCATAGCCCGTGCCAGAAATCAGGCTAAAAATACAGTAAGTTTAACTGGGCAAAGAAATTTTTATTCCACTGTCATATGTTGGATTTCCTCAGGTAAGTGGCAGCAGCACAAGATACACTTCTATTGTTTTCAGAGCTTGCTTTCTCACCTTAGAGGAAACACTTTGTTTTCTCAAATCAGTTCTTTAGCTACAGTATTGACATGAGTAGAAAGTAGCGTATCTTTATGTTGTCTTTCAGTCGTCACACTTCTTGAGCACTGAAAACTACTCAGTTTATTTTCAGGAAGCATCTGTTGTTTTAAGTTTTTAAGAAAGAAAAAGAAAAGCTGTTTTGCAGAGTTGAAGGCAACCAGAGTTACATCTCATTGAACTGTTATGACTTGATTCAACCAAAGCAGCAGACTGGAACTAGGTATTGCAAATATATGCACTATGGTGAGTGCAAGGGTGACTAAGCAAAGGCATGGATACAATCACGTAGTTCCATTATGTAGGTTTATCCTTAAGCATGTAGCTTTGATTACTCCAGACTGAGTTACATCAGCCACAGAGTACCTGCCTGTATATTGTCTCAGAAGATCAACAGTCTTTGCTATCACGGTTTATATTTTATAGAGCAGGAGAATGTCTGGTTTCACAAGTGTTTTAGTAATTACCACATTTTTCTTTACATCCTTTAACTGCAGTTAAATAAGACAATTCTACATTAGTGGTAGAAATGGTTGGCAATTCATTGTGTTAAACAGTAACCGTACCAAATTGCAAAACTTAACTCTGAAATTACAAAACTTACCTCCAAAATGACTAGGAATAAATTTCAAAGTAAGAATATTTTCAGAGGAAATTTTGTTGATGACTTCTAAATTACCAGATAAGGTATTCTGGCCACTAATGCCAAAATCACCCATTTTAAATTGTCACTTACCTCTGAAGGCACTGAACCTGTTTGCTCTGCTGCCCGGGCCCAGTTCAGCATTTCTTACCCAGCTGTGTCTCTTGTCATTTTAAAGGCAGTTTTGTCTCCATAGACCACGTCTAGGTAAGTCCTTCTGATACTTCGGGCGCAGTTGTTTTACCCGATCAATCAATACTAAACCCCTTCTCCAGTCAAAAGTGCATTTGCAGTCCCAGGTTGACTCTGTTGCATAAGTGACTGCTGCAGTCCTCTTGTTTACTGTGGCCTGACTCAGCCTTCCCTAATGCTTCCCCAGGTCTTGCCTGATTTTATACTTCTATCACGCTGAAAATTAAAGTCAGAACTCCAACTGTAGAAGGCAAGAGCGCCCTGGCAGCCTCCGCTCACTCTCCAGCCTCCCTTTCCCACGGCCCCAACCTCGGCAGCACTGCTGTAAAGCCTCTTACCTTTAATTCACGTTTCACATTCCTCCGCATTACCGGATCCGCACGCCTTTGATAAGCAGCGTTTCCGAGGAAGGAAGCTGGCTGCACAGCCCTGTCGTGTTTCGCTTAGAGAACATGGTGATCGCCTCCCACCAGCGCCTGGGCAGCGTGCGGCTCTGCGTGCCTGCCTGCGCTGCACTTGTTTTTCCTCTATAACTTACTCACAAGTTTCTGCTTGGCTTGGCAGGCGGCAGGCCCCTCCCTTTCCCTGTTTACAGCCAATTTGAAGAAGTGAGAGGCTGTGCTCGGAGGGGAGTGAGCAGCTGGATCCAGCTCAGTTCAGTCTCTGTGTTTCAGATTTACTACTTAAAATATATGGGCTGCCAGAGCCCACAGGTTTGTTATGGTATTGTCATCTGCGCTGGGGTTCTCTGGGGACATTGGAGGGGCTGTTCTATTCCCTCCCAAGTGCAATCAACAGCTCTCAGTCAAGACCGTGGGTTTTATTTAACCTGGGATGAGAATATATAGTTTTGAGGTTTCCATTTTATAGGCCATACATCCTAAACAGTCAGGATTTAAAAGTCAGTGTACAGGTGCTGTGCTGCTTGCAAAGGTGAGCTTGCTTGTAACAGAAGCTAGTAGAAAAGGTTTCTGAGCATTTACTTTGAATTTGGAGGTTCTTCTGGCGTTCTGAAAAGGCTTTACTGTGTGAGCCTCATTTTGTGATGGTGTTATGAATTCCATTCTGCCTCCTTTTTGGAAAGTTGAAAAGACGATTGTTCTCAGCGTTATTTGCATGTCACTCGCAGTTAATGGATGTATTTATTCTGTGTATCTTCTGTACATCTTTAAAATGAATCATTTCTTGAAAGTTTTTGAACTGTTGGTTGGTAATTCATCTAATTCATCTCATGCTGAATTCTGTTCTGTGGTTGTTGGTTTATTTACATGGAAACTTCTCAGATTAATGGACTAAAGTTAAGTTTGAAGACTTCTTCAAAGTATGTTTTTAACTGACATTGTCAAGCAAAGCTGAGAGCTGCCTTTTTCAAAATAATTAGTCTTATATTTAAAGATTCTGAGCTTTATTCCATAGCAAACAGACACCCATGAAAACTCCCTTAATTAAAAAGCAGGTGTTTATGGGATAAATGTCAGAGAACACTAAAGATGGTTATTCAGTTTGTGTTAAGTTACGCTATCTGACTGTAGTTGGAGTGTTTTTTTAGGCAAAGTCTGTACTTCTTGGTTTGTATTTAATAATTCATTATGAATATTGTAAAACCGGTGCAACTCCCGCATGGCAGGAAGTTCCTACACTTCTGTTTGATACATAGTCCGCAGACGGAATTGTGTATGTGCTATGGATAACTGTTACAAGCTGGCATCAAGCCTTTGCTGCCTCAGAACTTTAGGAGGACTTGAATCATCCCAAGTTCACTGGGGAAGCAGTAAGGTAGGGAAGGTATTAGTGTAGAAGTACTTCTAGAATTCTGATACTTGGCCAAGCACCCATTTCTTTACATGCCGTAGAAGTTGAGGGTGGTTTTACATAGATACAATTTGCACAAGGTACAACAGAAAAATTTCCTAGAACACTGCACAGAAAGTTAGGAGCACTTGGTTGCAGAGATTGTTTTAGAAAAAATACATGAAATGAACTTTTAATGAGAAAAATTAATGAAGTGCTGCTTCCTTATATTACAGAGTTCCTAGCTCCAGTCTGTTTTTTCAGACATTTTCATTCATACTGCAGCACCAAGTTGCAGAGCAGGTTGGTTAACAGTTTCAAGCATGACCATTCCATGCTCTGATTATTTTATATGACTTAAAAAGCCCCAAACTTTTATCCAGCTGTAGCAGTATATCTTGCTCTGCAGATTTTTTTGTTTAGACAATGAATGATTTGTCTACTTGGTCTGCTATCGTCTGTATGCGATATAGCTCTTATCTAGATTATCTAACCTCTAAATATGTGTTTTCACAAGCTGTAATACCTTTATAAACCATACATGGCTATTGCCAATGAGGTAAGTCTCTAGACAGGCCTAAGACTCCTACTTTCATCTTTTTACTTCTGGAGTTCTCACAGGATCTCAATTCCTGCAGAGACTGAAATACCATAAGGGAAGGCTGAGCCTTGTGCAGAGCTTTGCTGCACAGCACAGGTTTGCTTTGGAGCAAGACTGAGGAAACTGAAAAGCTTGGCCAGAAGTGTTGCATGTGTGTGTAAACCATTGTTAGCTACTCATGAGGGTTTGAAAAGTGCTTATTGAAAGTGTTACACTAAATATTACTTATGGATTATTTATTAATACTTTAAATAAAGGGCGATTCGTATTTCTGGAAAACAGCATACCTGCAATTAGTTGTACCTCAAGGGGAACACACTGAACTCTCAAGTATGAGAGAATGAAGTGTCACACTGTTGTTACCTCGCAGTCTGGGTAACATGACATATTTTTAGGCTTACTAGCTTATATACATACCAGAGGGATTAACAGAAGACTTGCTGGCTGGATATATAAAGAAAAGTGAAACTAGATTGCCCAGGTTAGATATGAGGGCAGAAAAAAATGCAGCAGTGCAGGCAAGTAGGTTCCAGAATACACTTCCCTTATGCAGTTGATGAGTTGCTGCTGTTTATAATGCAATGATACAGCTCAGATAAAACGCTTTTAACATTAGTGGAGAAGAAAATCCTGCTTGATTCTGGATGCTGGGCAGAAAAACAAGCCCCTTCAAATCCTATAATTTATGTCTTTGTGGTGCAATCATTGACCAGTTTGGCAGGTGCTGTGTTTATAATCAATAGCTGTTCTATTTTACACCGTAGTTAATTCAGTGCAGTATAATGTGAAAGAAGTCATGACTCAATAGCAAGAATGCCTCATATAAAGTAGCATTGAAAATAACTCAAATTTCCCTTTGCAGTAGGAACTTGCTTTAGTAGCAGCATAACAATAATTAAAATTTTTTTTAGAAGTCCTTTGACTATTGCCTATTTGTGCTAAATTCTGCACAATTTGAGTGCTGGGAGCCCATTTCCAGATTTACAGCTTATTGTCTTCCCCGATCCAGTGTAATTCCTTAAGTGTTCACTCTGTTCAGACATAAATGGTTATGCACATTTCCCCCCGTTTTGCTATTTTTAAAAACCTCTTCTTTTTCACATCTGCCTTGCCCTTGTTTTCCTCTTTATCTCTCCCTGATGGCTCAGTTACAGTTAATGCTGCACCTCCCACCATTTGCTCATATGACACGTATACGGTATCCTAGCAGACTTATCACAGGATTTCTAAGTATGATACTGTTTCATCTCTTAATTCTTTGTTACCTTTCCCATGGGAAATCTCAAGCTGTTCTTGGGGGTGTTAAGTCAACAATAAAAATCAAATTCCCAAGAACCGTAAGGGTGTATTTCCGTTACATGTTGAATGAGTACAGAGATACTCATGCTTCTGGTCATTGCATTTTGCTTTGGTCATCCTTTGAGGATGCTCACTCTGCTTTCCCAGAAATTCTGAATACATATCTTTCATATATTTCATATACATCTCCTTCCTGAGGCCCTCTCTCTCACTTGCCAAGTGACCTTTTTATTGTTCCACTGATGTTGGCAACCACTGTCACTTGTTTGTTCCTTTCATTCTGTAAGCACCATCTTTGCAGTAAATCACCTGCATAGCAGCTACCTGGTCCTCTGGATCCCAGCTGTGCCATGATAAACTGCTTACTGCCACTGGCCTTCTTTCTTCTGTGTTAACCTTTTGTTTACATTATTATTATATAAATATATGTAATTCCATCCAATATAAAACCATTAACAATGTCAGTTGCACATTTTGTTTCTATTTAGATTGTTCATCTCTTTGGGAATCTGTATAAGGCCATGGTCAGAAGCAGGTCTCTGCAGATTGCTTGTCAGTAAGCATCAACAAGTGAGTTCAAAGGCTCCCTTGGTTTTGAAGAAAGAGGAAAACTGATTTTAGGATATGGCCACTGTTTCCCAAGATGCACATCTTCTATATACTAGGTTAGGACTGAACAATTTATGTCTTCAGAGTTCATAGACAGTTGCTCACAACAACGTGTAACCATCAGCAATGAATAACTGTATTTGCTTTCTTTTCTCTTTCCTCACTCCCCCTCAGCAGCTTAAAGCTTGTAAGAACAGATAATACCCACCAATAAAGAAAGACAAAAAAGATCAACTACTCAGGAAACCATAATAAAAACTGCCCAAGGGTGTTTTTAAGAGCCTGTTTTATCTGTTAGAGAATGGCATTGTGGTAGTGGTGTTTAAGGTTGCAATAACAAAGTGCTATGGGGTAGAAGAGGCAAATGAAATTCCTGCAAAATAGGAAAACTTTAAGTTCTTTGAAGAGGAGATAGTCCAGCATTAAGGCCTCTAAAGGTTTTCATGGGAGGAGTCCTGTGTTCAGACACAGATGCTATCTGCCAGGCACATCTGCCACTCCAGATAAATCCTCTTGTTCTATGCTGTTTATTCCTTTGCAATGGAGCCTCTGCAGGAGTTAGGCTGCTGGCAGCTGTGCCCTTCTCGCAACTGCTCAGTGCACTTTGTGCAGTGGGGCTCTGCATGGGTTAACTTGATAAACCCCATCATGTTTTGCTAACGTCTAGCAGTGTCCCAGTATCAGATGAGTGTGACTGGTCTCCTGCTCCACCTCTTCCTGACTTAGCTTTATCACTGAATTCCAAATGAGCTTCTCTATGGAAAACTTGACAAACCTTTTCTTTTATAACACTTATGGGCTGCGAGAAAAGATTCGCCATAGAGTGAACAGTGCAGCTTTTCATACATCACAGATGTGTTGTGGGTTAAGATTTCATTACTGCAAAAAGTGAAATGCCTTGTTTTTGTGAAGTTCTAAAGATAAGGTATTCCTTCAGGCAGCATGAATTTATGCAGCAGTTACCTGTATTCATCTTCAAGCCTTCGCTGCCTTGGTTTCGGAAATGAGATACATTTCTGAGATGCCCAGCTATCACTAGATAATGCTTTCCCTAAAGACTGAGTCATATGAAAACGAACCCCCCTATAGTTTTCCTGGTATTCATACTGACTTCCAGTAACTTATGGTGTGTTAAATAACAGGAATAATTAGAATTAATGTAATATTAGAAAATAGGTGTCATTAGATGCTTTGAGTTCCAGATTTTATAAAGGTGACTACTTGGAATACAAGAAGTGGCAGCTTTTAAGCATCAGCAGAGTAGATGGTGCCTTTCAGTGGTGGAATACAAACAGCCAGTTAGCACCCCTGTAGTTCCTGGTCCATGTTTTCAGAGCACTTGGAGGCAGATTTTCATGAACTGTCCTACTTTAAAACTAAGCGGCAACAAACCTGAATTAAAATTCAGTATCAAGATGATTGGAAATTGCTACAAAAATTTAACCTGTGGCAGAATTTGCACTGTGCTTATAACTGGTGAGCAGCAGAAACCAAAAGACATAATCAAAACATAGTTTTGTTTTCTTGGAGAGCACACAGGCCCATTAACTGTAGCAAATACTTTCTTTCAATTTTAAACTGAAGGTAAGTGGAGGTTTCTTGCCATATGAAATACTTCAGCTCAGTGGATCTATAAAAGATTGCATTCATCTTCAGAAAGCATTCTTGCTGCCATGGTGGTGATGTTCAGAGTAGCTGGGACTTAGTGGATTTATACTGGTTTTTTTGAAGGTATTTAGTTTGCTTTTCATGTCTTAAGGAAATCAATACACAGAGTGGGTGATTTCATTAAAGGATCTTTCTTGTATGGTAATCATCAGTGTTTAACTGTAAGGTTTTCACCTTTGCCAGTAGCTACAGCCACTTAAACTGTAGAACAGCAAGTCAGTTAAGGCTGGTTTTTGGGGAAAAAGTGTTTATGAAACTGATCATGTTCCCTTCTTTTATGTAAAGTTCATCAGATCATAGAGATTAAATCAGAATTTTCTGCTGAAGTTTTTTTAATATTTGAGAAAGTATAAAATTACAGGATAGTTTTACGGTAATATTTTTTTTTTTGTTTAGCTAATTTCTGTGTTTAGATCTGTTATGGGATAGCAAGTGGCTAGATCCTTGCATTTCTAGCATTTTGGAGTTGCTGAGGTTCCAGGTAAGGAAACTTTATGGACTGAAGATTCTGCTTCTGGTCTATGTAAATCAGCATCACTCTAGTAAAGAAGACAGATTCTTGCCAATCAAAATTAATGCAAATTATCCCTATTCTAGATAGTGCAGACTGAATTTATCCCAGGGACTGAACGTCAAAGGCGCACTGACGCTGCTGGAATTACTCAGTAAATGAGTTGGCAGGGTGGAAACAGCAGCTCTTATCTTAACCCAGTTTGTTAGCTTCAGCCGCGCTTAGAGCTTCTGACAGGGAACACTGCTGAAATTTGGCAGCACGAAAACATTCCCCACAGATGCTTTGCTGCCAGTTGCAAAGACTGACAGGAGGCACAGATGGTAGTGTTCCTGGAAACTATAATATAATGCCATTTCCTATTAGAAACACCAGTGAAAGCTGACCCCCATGACTTATCAACAAGACATCACGTTGCCCATGTAGGAAACTCTTGCGAAACAAACTCGGACTGCAGGGACCAGGTTTCCAGTAAATGCAAAAATATTGACATAGTTCTTTCTCATATAACATTTATAGGAATGAGTACGAAACTGCTTGGAGTTCAGAGTTCGAAGGGAAAATCGGCCCTCAGCAGAGTTGCTGAAATGACTTCAAAATGTGTCACATCCATTAGAGATAAACAGAAATCTTTCTGATAGTTGTCAGCAAGTCTAAAAACCTCTCATTCTTGCCACTCCTGTGGCTTTTAATTTCTGTTGCTTGGTGAAGGGCATATTTTCTGGCTGCCTCTTGGATGAACTTGCATATTTGCTGATTGCGTCTTACTCCATTTATAATGTCTGAGTAAAATATTTTGCATTCTAGGTGAGCTTGTATAATACTATTCCTGATATAAGGGTGGCTACTATTAGACTGTAAGATATGGAGTAGGAATTTTAGTTTACCAGGGGCTTGAAATTAGTTAAGAAGCATACTGATATGAATAGGTTCTGATTTGTCCATCTACTCCATGTCATGTGCCAGTCCCTGCTCCCCTTTATCAGTGACAGGGTTTCTTACCCCTTATTCATCAATATTTTCTATCAATAATCTTGATTTCTTACAAGGCTCCCTATTGCCTCTGTATGTATGAAATGACTCTTCCATGAAACTTGAAAAAGTCAGTAATAACCTTTAGCACTGTCTGTTCTAGGATGCTGGCAAAGGCTTTGACAGGTTTAAGTATTTGATGATTTTACTTTAGTCCTTGGCCTTACTTTCATAGGTGTATGAGTGGGGATGATTCCCTAAATATTCTTAACGGGTGTTGTTCTTCCAGCCCAGCATGAGGCTGGGCAAATGCTTTCAAGGGGAAAAAAAACTCCAGAAGTAATTCTGGGGGAAGAAATGTTCAAAGGGACCTCTGTAAACCAGGACTCTCTAAACCTAAACCAAGACTCTTAAACCTAAAGTCTGTCATTACATAAAACTTCTGTGAAGTTACACCTTGAGTATACTACTTCTGCAGCAGATTTTGTTACTTCAGGAGCTGTGTACAGAGCCTTAATATATAAAATTGCATTGGGTTTGCCTGGCAAGGTTTTGGTAGCAGGGGCTACAGGGATGGCTTCTGTGAGAAGCTGCCAGAAGCTTCCCCCGTGTCCAACAGAGGCAATGCCAGCCAGTTCTTAAGACACACTGACAAGGCCAAGCCCATCAGCAGCAGTTGGTAGCGCCTCTGGAATAACGCATTTAAGAAGGGGAAAGAGTTGCTGCACAATTGTGACTGAGCTGGAGAGAGGAGTTGAGAGCATGTGAGAGGAACACTATGTTGAAGAAGTTTGTGGAGAACTGTCTTTAATGGGAGGGAAAGAGTGTGAGGGGTCCTTGCCTGAAGAGGAAGGAGCAGCAGAAAAAACGTGTGATGAACTGACCACAACCCCCATTCCTGTCCCTCTGACCACTGGGAGGGGAGGAGGCAGAGAAATTAGGAGTGAAGTTGAGCCTGGGGAGAAGGGAGGAGTGAGGGGAAGATACTCTGAGATTTAGTTTTATTCCTTATTATCTTACTCTGATTTGATTAGCAATAAATTAAGCTACTTTCCCCAAGTCAAATCTGTTTTGCCCATGACTGTAACTGGTGAGTGATCTCTCCCTGTCCTTCTTTTGACCCATGACTCTTCTATTATATTTTCTTTCCCCTGTCCAGTTGAGGAGGAGAGTGATAGAGCAGCTTTGGTGGGCACCTGGTATCCAGGCTGGGTCAATTCACCAGAAAATTAAATTTATAATCTGCTTCCTCTTGTGCTAATGGGTGTAGGTTTGAGGAGTAATTAGTTTGTCACAGAGCCAGTTTCTTAGTAATGATTGATAAATGGTTGTTTTTACATAGCCCACACAGGCACAGGGTGCATATGAAGAGTAAACCACAGTTTGTAGGGAGGTCCCTGGAGCCTACTCACCTCTCTTCACTTAAGTAAGCCCTATGTGTTTTAGCTGTTGTGGAAAATATGCAGAATATTCTGATAACCTCTTATCAGATGTTCAGACCCTGCATGCAGAGGTTGACATGGATCATTCTGATGTGCAGATCACAACCATAGACATTCACATAAATCACTTTGTGCAGACATTTGATTAACTTTCTTTTATCATTTCAGAATCAGTCCAACTTCTGTTGGAACCCATGGGACACTGATGGGGCCAATCAAATACGTGGTGGATGTGATTCTGGCATGAGAAAAAGGTTGCTGCCTTTTTGTGCTGCTTTAGCTTTTCTATAAGAAGGACATAAAGTTCAGCTGACAAAGCCCTAAAGGAAAGTAGGTCTTCTGCTAAGTACAGTAGAAAACAGATTTGCAAATATCATGGTGATTAGCATAGTTAAAAATGCTTATGGAGGCTAAAAAGGACAGCAGTCATTCTGCTTATTCAAAGCTTCTCCTGAAAGCAGTTGGGAAATTTTTTGCTGCTTCGAAGTTTGCCTTTGGCTTACCTTCTTTTAGAATATAAATGAAAATGAAGCTTAATTGTGATTAATTAGTTAATTACTTACTGCTGTGTCTCTTAGTAGCTCTGCAGTAATATTTCACAGGATGGTTTGCTGTGTGTTTTATTACGCTATGAATAGAAGATTCATAAGTATCTCACTTTGAGAACTTTTTTGCTTTACTAAAGACTAATTAGATTAACTTTTGGTCAGTTCCCTTGTTCTACTTGTGCTATACTGTTTTACTCCTAGATTTAATATACAGAAAGATTGAGATCTCATATTCAGATCAGTTAATAACAGACTTAAAAGCACATGCTCAGTGCATAAAGAAGCAGTATATGAGAAATCCAGCTAATGTGCAAGAACGTGAAAATTAATACAAATAAGAAAAAGCCTAATACAGCTTTCTTTCAGATAACTAGATAAAAGTAGGAGCATGACAAACTTAAACAATGACATTGTCCCTAAAGAACCATTATCTAAAACCTGAACATTGGTTTCTAACAATGGCACTATTCATTTTCACTGATCCACGGTTTATATGCATTAATGCAAATTGGTTTTAGGCTCTTAAAAATAGAAAGCAATCCAAAAGGTGAACTTCTTAAAATCTCACCTGGGAGGCAGTGCCTTCTTGTTCCTTGATGGCTGGCAGAAGCATTTTGCCCATCAAGTGAGACCCTTTTCAAAGTGAGCTCAGCAGAAACTCCAATATCTTGTGTCTCTTGTAGGAGTAAACAACGAGAGAGCTTAGGAAAAGACCGCTGACGCCGCTGCACTGGCCAGGGTAGTGGCACAGGGCTCTGTGTATACATGTGACTTCCCCTGCACATACATGCACATAATCCTTTAAGCTTCAGCTGCACACTCGTATTGGCACAAAGGGCCGTTGCAAAAGCAGGGGGCCTGATCCTGCCATAAGGACTATTCTGCATACTGTATTCATAACGGTGAAAGGGGCTTTCAGGGGTGTTTTTTTGGAAAGGACGAACTGAAAGGACATTACTGTGGTCTGAGAACAGTTCAGCCTTCGGTGTAGGTACGTAATGGGAGACCAATAGTGACTGCATTGAACTGGGGGAGCTGCTTGGTGCAAGAAAATTTTAGCATAGGAGTAGCTATTCTGCAAAGCTGTGCATGTTAATAGTAATAAAGTCAGAGCAAGATAAGCCAAACTGGCAAAAATAATTGTCAGTACCATTTTATTTTCTTTAGAGGGACTCATCACAGCTGTGTTTGTCGGGAGTCATATCCCTTCCCAGCTTTGAAAAACAATGCTATTTAGCAAAAGCCTGTAACATCCACTTGGCCTGAATAAGAGAGAGTTTAGACAGTAGCCAACATTAGACCTGAATAAGAGCCAGTGTACGCTTTAGAAAATACTTTACTATAAACCTCAGAATTATTTTAAGCATTCAAAAAGAACATCTTAATTAAAAGAAAGAGAACCCAAACATGTAAGGAAAATGCTGCTGTATCATCTGGCTTTAATGAGATGGTAGGGAAATGTAAATTCTTTCCATTTGAATAAAAAGCATGTAATATCATGATTCTGTCTACTTAGCTTGAATACAAATAGTCCTTAAATAATTTGCCTTTTAAAACCGTAATGAAGAATTAATTTATATGTTTTCCTTCCTCCCCAAGGCAGTAAAGCGTAATATCTCCTTTCACTTACCAACCAGAAAGGAGCTGATCCCTAAAATTAACAGAGAATTTGTCATTCATGTTAGGCATGTATGTAGCATTGTATTTTCTTTAGTGTATGCAATATACATGTGTTTTCTTACTTTATACTTTTAGTTGCTTAATTTTATTCCGGCAGTATCTTGTTAGCTAAAGTATCAGAATAGGGCTCTAAGAGAGAGTCTAAAGTTAACACCTGAGAACTTTGATTGTCAGTATTTATGGCCTAAGTATTTACCTACATCAGTTATTTTTTTGTTCCTTTTGGCTAAGCTTTTATTGTTTATATTAAAGTAAAAGAACCCCAGGTCTCTATTTACAATCTTTATAAGATAGCGGCTCTGTTTGTAGGTCCCATGTTAATATTTTCCATTGAATGCTCTATTGTTGGAGATTGGTCAAATTGTTAAATAAACAAGCCCTTCTTTTATCTCAGAAGTAATATTTCTATGAGGAGACAATGTGGGGCAGGCCAGGATTATGCTTTTTCCTTTTTTAATGGTTTGTAATATTTCATGCTTATCACTCATTTGGTTAAGTTGTTGTATGTGGTTTGTGTTTTGAAATGCAGAGCAAAGCCCTCAAACACTGTTGATTTACATTTGATAAAATACCAGTGACAGTTGGGTACGGAGCTTAAGTTGAAGTGTGCTTTCCTTTTGAAATTCAGGCCTCATAAACTTTAGCATTCAGGCTTTTTGCAGGAGAAAAATGCAGAGACTGGGAGACGGAATTGTACTCCTTTGGTCTCCAGGGAGAGGGGAAGGTAATAACGTGGCTCCTTCAAGTCTGCTGCTCTCTTGGTTTTATAGAGGTGACTGCTCACTCTTATAGGCCCCACCAGTCCATCACGTATTCAGTTTGCAGTGCCCACAGCCTGGAAGTTTTTGTATTATCCTGGTTGGGGTTCTCTCACATGCTTTTCCTGAGGCTTCTTTGTGAAAATACATCATCCCCTCCACAGTTATGCTTGTCCCTGATCATCTGGGGTAACTTGGGGTAGTTATGGGGCAGAGGAGACTGTCACACTTTGACCAAAAGGTCCAAATCTTAACAATATCTGCACTTGTAGAACTTGCCCAGGTATTTCGTGTGGCAGAAGACCTGCAGGAGTTTTTGCTGACACTCAAGTCCTGACACACAGCTGCAAGGGGATGGAGTGAAATGATGAACAAGGCTGTTTGAGGTTTACTTTAGTGACTTAATTTTTAACTCTGCCTTATTGAAAAGTAAGCAAGTGCTGGCCTCGGTGAAGGCGGAGCCTGTTCTGTGACCTGCCAGGGAAAATTAGCCCATGCTTAAACCACCTTTAAACACAAGCCAGATAATTTTTGTGTGGTTCTGGTACAAGTTCAGCTGGACAGGAGTCCAGTATGAGTGTGAAACACAGGCATAACCTCATGCACTGCCACTAAGCAGCAGGGATCACAGAAACTTGGGGTCTCCTTTTCAGATGCAGTACACTGTTGCTATTGGCTTGATACACTGAATTAAATATGCCAGTTGCCTGTCTGTCCTCCTCCAAATATACTTCTCATTGCTGATGGTTCTGTGAATTCAGCACACAGTCCTAAAGTTCATAATTACAATTAACTTTGGTAATACGAAAGTTGTATTTGAGCAGTGCATATTCGTGTTTAAAGAATAATTCATAGTGCTTCAGGTGATGAAGTCACTATGGATTTGAGGTGTTGATGTTTCTGACATGCTGCCATGTTTGATTGATAGACAGTTCAAACTGCCAGAATTGATAGACAATTCTGGTAGTATTTTTTACTTACAGCAGCTAAATAAGAGAAAACCTAAGGAGTTCTGTTCAGTTCTCTTCGGCAATATAGTGACTTTCAGAAGTTCATCTTTTAGCAATGCCCTCTGTGGTAATTTAGGTAGAGTTAGTGATTCAGATGTGTTAAACGAATCACAAGGTTACAGTGAAAGTAGTTATTTGGGACTGTGGTTGCCAGAATATTATTTTTATGAGCTGAAGTGGTTTTGTGGAAGCATCACTATGACATTAGTGAGTTAGTGGGTATACTTTTGGGCCCTTCATGCCCATGTGTAAATTGTTTATAAAGAATAGTTATTCATGTAAAAGAGTTATTCATCTAAAAGGATTATCCCAAATATTCCTCGGTATGTTTTTACCTGAAGCTAAAATAATGGCACTGCAAAGAGTTGGTGGTACATGATAAAGGGACTGTGGTGTGGTCAAGCATCTCCTCACTGCATGGGATGTGGCCAGCCCTCACTGAGAGTTCTTACTTTTCAGTACTGTAGATGTAGATGTACACTAGTGTAGATGTCAGATGAATGGGGTTCATTCAGGACTGTTTATCTGTGGTTTATCTTAGTGTGAGAATTCAGCAAGTTCATATTTGGTCATAACATGTCTGAAAATGCTTTGGTAATTACTTGAAGTTTAACTTCAATGTGCAAATCAGCTGAAGTAAGCATGACTTACGTGGAAATTTTAGCTTAGTTGCTTTAGAACTGCCTTTTATATGAGCACAACTTTTATACCCTTTCATTTTTTTTAATCTCCTACAGTATTTCAGGTTCTGAGAACTTTGATGGAAAACTTTATAAAGGCGACCATAATTGTGCCAGTGCTGCAACCCCATTAATCATGCATTCGTTCTTCAGAACCAATGTCTCTGCTTTGAGAAATTCAGCCAGCTTTTCCCTAAGGGCTGCTCGCAATCGAGCTCTGGTGAAATTTGCTGCGGTAGCTGGATGTGCTGGGGCACAGCCTCCCTTCTGGGGGGGGTAAGGGTACGGGATGTGTGTGTCTGCACCTTCTTGGCTTGGTTTCCAAAATGGATTGTGAAGGTGCAGCCTTTGAAGGGGTATCTTGGCTGCAAGAATGTTATTTTCCTGTGTCAGCTCTATCGTTACAGGAGCCTCCAGCAAAGAGAGTGTTAGTGGCAAAGAGGTTGGAAGAGCCGCGATAGCACCTGGACCCATTGCAGGTCCTTTCTCTGCTGGCTTGACTCAGGAACCTTATGTGGTTTTAGCAAAAATCCCTCAGAGCTGCTAACCTAGCTAATTCAGAGAAGCTTTCCAAAAGGTTTTAGAGCTTGTGATTCATTTCTGTAGCATTTATTTTGAAAAGACCATGATTCTGTTTCAAAAACATGAATTACACTAAAAACACAGCAAAAAACCTGATAGCTGCATACAAATGGGAGTGATAATGGGCAAGGCAGGAATATTTGCATCTTTTCTAGTCAGTAGGCTTTTAAACTTGGTCTTCTTTATGTTTGGCCTCTAATTTGGATGATCAAATGCTGAAATTCACTGTTAGATCATTGTGTGGATGTATTAGAGACATATTCCGGTGCATCTGTGTGCATCTTTTGTCTCTGCATACTTTGGATAATTGTATTAGCTGTTGTTTGAAAATGTCATTAGACATTAAATCAGTTTAGTTAGCTATTGTGGGCTAACCCAAACATACAGGATATAACACACTGCTCCTGACCTTTTCCTGTTACCAGGCTTTCAGCAGCTCTTTCCTGAGCTCTCTCAGACCTCAAGTGGTGGGCATGGAGGAAGAGCTTTAACCCTCTGGGTGTATTTTGTGAAGGCTACAGGACAGGCTAAAGGCACTGCAGCTCACTTTGCAGCGCAGGAGAAACAGGAGAGGAGATGTGTAAGAAGGGAGTAGGCCCAAGGCTTCACTATCTTCCTTAATAAATGCTTGAGCGTATTCTCCCCACCCTTTAAAAAAGATGTAAAACATCAAGTTTGCATGCTCAGTACTGGCTAGCCAGCAGGATTTCATAGCCAGGTGACCATGACGAGCTCCTAGCTTCTAAAATCGGCTTGATTGAACTTTGCTTGTTGAAGAATCCAGATTTTGGTGAAAATTATTGCACAAAAAGCTTTTAAGATGAGGTAGCAGGGTTAAAGAACTATTTCTTTTAAAGCATATGGAGAATGGAGATGGAGTCAAAACATCATTTCCTCTAGCTGTCCATTTTACTATTGCTACTTTTGATCTATGTTCATTTAAAATGAAATCTCTACCCCAACAGATATTTTGATAACATAAATCTGTTGTATTTGTTGTTAATAGCCAATTTTAAAGGGAAAGAAAAAGGCAGAGGAGGAATGCAAGAAAAATGTTGACCTCAATGCATAAAAATTGCACTCTTTGTACTATGAGAAAATGAGATAATTATGGCTATAAAATCCTGTGCTCAGAGAATGAAAATAAACAATGCACACGCTATGTGGAAACGGGAGAGAGCCATTCCATTAGGACTGATCCACTGAAATCTTTTCTCCATAATAATTCTTAATGATGTGGAGACTTTTTTAGTTAGGGACTAATACTGTCCTGGAGAGCGTTCTTGGAGTTTGGCAGCAGCGCAAGAGGATGGTTTACAAACACTCAACACCAGGAAAATATTTGGGAACCAGTAATGGGACATTTGGCTGCTGCTATTATGAGCAGCATTAGATGCACTTTTTGTTGCATTACATCCATTTGGCAGGTCAGTGGTCCATTTGTCTGTTAACAAATGTCATAGAATCATTGAACAGTTATTAGGGTCCACTAACCAGCCCACTTTGCAGTTATTCCATATTTAATTTTAGGCTTACTCATATTTTTGTGAGGTGGGGAAAAAAGTGTTTTAAAACCCCCCGTCAGAACAAAGGGTTAAACCCTCAGTTAAATACAGCACAATAATACTGCAAAGGAGTTAGAGCCATTGTGGCATTTGTTTCTAGATTTTAGAGTGAATTTTCCCTTTAAGCCATAGCTAAATGGTTTCCTTACGTTGTTCATGTGTTACTCGAGCCATATCAGATCAGTCTGTAATATTCAGCATTCTCTCCAGAGTGTCTGAAATCCTACTACAAAGAGTACCTGCATCTTAGAGTCTGACACCAAGTAGAAATAAAAGGCTGAAGTAACACCACCACTAACTTGCTTTAATTAATTGTATGTTTCTGTACTTAAGCTTGAAGAGTGGAAAGTATTGCTTTAAAGACTACCTACAAACCCAGTGAATGAGCAGCTGCTTAGTGTGCCACTTCAAAGAGAAACACCCAGAGGAGCAACAGAAGGGAAGCTGCTTTTGAATTCCCTCAGTTCCTCCTGGCAGCCCAGAGCCTGCAAAGGAAAACAACCTAAAAATGATGGTTTTCTTTTGTGTTAGTTACATAACCAGCTCCCAGCAAATAAAACTGGAGGTGGAGCAGCCATACAAAGACCTACTTAATAACCTGTGCCTCCCATTGCTGCTAACAGAATCTTACCTGACTTGTATTAGTTTTTCCTTCCTGGCTAAGAGAGATTCCTCTCGCTGTCTCCAGACAAAAGCCTGGTGAAATTCAGGAGCTGGTTGTAGCTCTCAAGTTGCACTGGTGTATATTTTGAAATTTAAGCCTTTGCAGTTACTGCAGATTTTTACCTTACTGCTGAAGCAGTCAAACATAAATGGTTTCTATCATTTATAACTTTCCAGATTTCTCTGTGTGAAGTACTGCTGTATTTGATACTAAAGAATTAGAAACAAGTATCTGAAAATGGAAACTTTTTTTACAAGTGCTTTGTCTTTCCTTTAGGATCAGTTGAAGCTCCAGGAATTGTGCTTTCATGCTAAACAACCTATGCTGTTTTTCAGCTTTGCCTTTACAGTCATGCTGTAGCATCCATGAACCAGCATCCAAGATGCAGGCTGGTACTTTGTTGCAGGAGGTGACAGCTCCAGCTCTTTAGTATCCTTTGTTTTGGCAGTTGTGCTCTTTGCCTCCCTGTCCATGTTAGGCATCCTCCCAGCTACACACCATACATTGACACAGTCAGCTGGATGGTTGGTGTTGCTATCTCTGTCTCCCTCATTATTTTCTTCCCAAAGCTCTACTAATGGCCTTGCCTTGGCTTTGGGACTTCAGTTCTGATTTACTAGTTTGAAATTACATGCGTTCTCTTTCATTGTCTTCAGATGTCAGCGCTAACACCACTGCAGAGATGTTACAGTGTCATTATCTAGAGGATGATTAGGAGACCAGTTTGAGGGTAGCTGTTACTAAGGGTACAACAGGTAAAAAGGATCAAGAGAATTTATGCATATGGCAGTTTTTCTAACCAGTTTTTACACTTACTTTCTGTAAAATTAGACCTGGAAAGAAGGGACTTGTAATAAATATGAAATTCTGGAATATCACCTGTGTCCAGCTTCTGCAAACTTTATTATCATTACCTCTGTAAGAATTAAAAGTCAGTTCGTGTAGTCCAGAGCAGCAAATATTGTCAGACAATGCGTAATGGAAATTCATAAAAGCCAGTATTTAACATCTTGAAATGAGAAGCATTCAGGATAATTTTTGAAATCACTTCACTTGAATCCAGTGTATGTAACAACAAAATGTGAAGGTAAATATTAAGGTATTTTCATCAGGTGGCTTTAAATTAATCTTTGGATTTACTTTAAAAGAAAATGAAGAACCTTTGAGTAATGGAGCAACAGGGTGCTCTTCATCTTGCTATAACTCTAAAGTATGACACTGGGAGAAAAAGTACTTGGAAATAATTCCATTTCCATGTTTAAAGCTCTCATTATTTGAGTCCAAAATGCTTTAAAATTATCTGGTTTAGGCCTTGATACTGTAAATGCATATACAGCGGCAGAACAAAACCCCACTGAAGTTAATAGGTTTGAGTGGCCTGGGGTTCTGTCTCGTAGAGCTGTATGCAGTGCTTTTGTTTAACTGTGAAGGTTTCAGAATGCTTTTTCCAACTGAATATATGATGTTACGTTTATGACAGATGAGTAGTACCAAACTTCAAACATCCGACAAAGCAGCTTTCCTTCACTTTGTTTAGGAAGATCTCTTTGATTCTGTTTGTGTTTAAAGTGCGTTGCTGGATAATCATGGAACATGTATCTGTTTAAACCAAATTCAAAGAGTATCATGAACTGACACCTGCTTAAGTCTTTAATTAAAAGTGGCTTAATCTCTAACAATCTCTACATACATAAGCACAAAATATCTGTGTTTAATGTGTACTTTGAACTGCCATTAATTTAGAAATCAAAGATTTGTAAATGAAACACAATATGCTAGACATGATGATGTTTGACTGGAATCCCTTCTTGTTGGCATAGCCTTGTTTTCCTGCTGCTGTCAGCTGTTGGAAATACACCCTTATTAAAAATTATGTGGAGAGGGAAAATATAAGAAGGAGGCTGTCCTAAAAAAATGTGTGTGCATCAACTACACATAAACCATATTTAAAAGAGGCAAATATGTACAGCGAGACATGTAGTGGAGAATTGCGCCTTCCTGGAAAGATCAGCAGAGGGAATACTGTTTGTATTTCCAGACGTATGTACGCTATAGAAAGAGATGTATTTTCTGTATTTTTCCCAACTGTGTGAATTTTGCTGAGATAATATGTCTTAAAGACTGATCTTAGTTCGGTTAATGTTCATGAATGTTAATATTCTCTTTTTCAAATCTCTCAGCTTTCCTCCTCCAAAAGACCTCACTAACATTCTTGAAACAAAGGTATAGAGGAGTAAGTGGCGGAGGAGAGACAAATAATGAAAGGGGCCCCTGGCATGGCTGTGGATGGGAAGGAGGCACATGTACCAAGCCAGCAGGGTGAGATGAGAGGATTCAAGGGAATCCTTAGTACATGTAGTGAGCATGGCTTGCACAAGCTGAAGGAGCATGTAACCCGTTTGACATGCTCATCTTGCCTATCTTGAATTATGGCAGTGTCTGTGCTGTGTATGTGTTGAGTTAAATTACTAGCAAAGATGTGTGGAAATGCATCTGGAAAGTTGAACATTCCTGGAAAACATTTCAGAGCTGATGTTTGAGAGTGCAGCATTAAAGGCATTTACTTTTGACCTCCTGCAGAGCTCACCAAAGTAGTTTTGTGTAAGACAAGACAGCACAAAGAACTTTGGCTTGATTTAAATGTGAGTAGTTGTGCTTTTAGGATGGAGACTTAAGTTCTGAAAAGTTAGATGTTTGGGTTTTGGTTTGACTTTTTTTAAAAGTAACTTTATTTTCCCTTATACTATGGTTTGTTTATAATGTTGGATTTAAAATATTTGAGGTATTGTTTGGGTCACTGTTACCTACTGTTCATAAGTGCATTTATATTTGTATACCATGATACAAAGAATCCAGTGTGACATTGATGGATCATGGCACATCACCCTTAGACTGAGTGTCTCTGCAAGCTGCATTCAGGGAGAGGCAGAGGAGGCAATTAAAGAAGTCTTCTAACTGTGGCACAGGTATTTGACTATGGCATTTACTGATGGCTGTTGTCACTGCATGTCCAAAACCCAGTAAGGTAAATCTTTATTTCCCTCTTTTCTCTTGTCTAAACTCTGCTTCAAAAAGCTGTAACCACCAGTGGAAGACTTCTATGAAGATTTCAGTTAAGAAATTGTGAGTCTGAAGTTAAACATTATCCACTGCTGGTTCTGTGATTATATAAAAAAATTACTGGACCACAGTGTTAGCAAATCAGTATGCCTGGAATTATAACAGGGAGCAAGAACAGCCGACAGTCTGAGTAAATTCCAGATACATTCGGTTTCTGGTATTTAAAATCTCAATTATTTTTTATTGGACTGTATCAATCATGGAATAGTTCCGGTTGGAAGGGATCTTAGGAAGTCTTCTCTACAAATTCCTGCCCAGAGCAGGTCAGCTGTGAGATCAGACCAGCTCCCGAAAATCTCTGAGAATGGAGACTGTGCGACCTCTGGACAACCTGTTCCAAAGCTTGATTGTCGTAATGGTAAAAAAAAGGATATTTCTTTATATATTGGAATCCATCTGTTTTTCAACTTAAGCCACTGTCTTTTTTCATCCCACCATGCATTGTTGTAAAGAGCCTGTTAACTAAGCCTCTTTTAAATGCAACATGGTGGTTGTTAGGTCCGCCCAAACCTTCTCTTCTCCAGCTTGAGCAACCCCAGTTTCCTCAGCCTCTCATCACAGGGCAACTGTTCCTGTCCCCAACTATCTTGGTGTCCTTCCATTCAACTTGCTCTAATTTTCTGGAAGCTGTCTTGCATCGAAGGGCCCAGAACTATTAGAAGGTTGGTCTTTATGCAATAAAAGAACCTTTTCGTAATTGTTACATGGAGGCTTAGGGAGGTTGTTGTATGTTTTGTATCTGGCCAGTGGGATCAAAGTGTTTTAGTTGAGCGTGTACCTTAGGGGAGCTTTTTCTAGGCCAACTCTAGGTTTTGGGATAATGGACTTCTTATTTTTTAAGAATAGCCCCTGAAGGGATGGCTGCCCATGAAGCTTCATACATGTAATGGGTTTATGATTGGCCTTCAGTGAAGGATTTAAACTAGAACCTTGTAGCTGATATCTTACTCCTTTCTGGTTTTATACATAGATTCTAAGATTAGTGTGGTGGAGTATATTGAAAGTAATAGAAAGCAGACCCAGAAAAATTGTTGCATGTTTAAAAAAAAAAAACACCATAAAATGAAAGGGGAAGTGCATCATTTATTATAACACCATGTAGACTAATGAAAAACATACTGCAGGCTGGAAATTTGTTAAGAGCTGAACTCAAGAAGTTTCCATTCCCAAAAATGCCTTGGGGCCTCTGGCTGTAAGCCTGGGGCTGAAGAGGCCCTATGGTAAACTGACATAAAAAATAACTACTGCATAAACATCCAGCTTCTGTTTCATAATAGTTGGAAATGAGTTTTTAAAAAGTGTTACCTATTGATATTGACTGCGCTTTATCAAAGTAAAAGGGAGGCAGTGCATTTATGACTGGAATGTTAAATTGAGAATTAAACACTGGGGAGATGAGCACTGGGCACAAAAATGTTACATTTGTTGTGCATAGGAGAGCATGAAAAAAATGAAGTGGCTTGCTGAGAGGAACAGAACAGTGCTTGGTCTGGCAAAGCTGATACTAACATTAAGTTATTCCAGGCTTCTAGTCCTTTGCTCATTAACTAGACTGGGGTGAACAAGTCACCTACTCCCCACCACTGTGAGCAGGTGCCAGCCCTTTACCTTGGAGCACATCCTTCAGGCTGCATTCAAATGCACCCTCAGAGTTTGAGTATTGATGGTGTTTTCTCCATCAGTACTCAGATGGATGGTGTCAGCTATTTGGAGAAGACCAAGTTTTGTGTGTCTTTCCTTTTAATCTGTTTGGCTTTCTTAAAGGTCTGTCTTCCCTGTGGAGTTACCCCAAGCTGGTTGACTGTGTGTTGGCTTTGCATTCCTCCTTCTCCCTGGTGGTCAGTGTATGAAAATCATTAATGTGGACTGTGGGCTAGACAGTTTTAACTGTCATGATGGCCCAGCGACAGAGGATGTGGGGAGAGCATTACAGCTTTGACTCCTTCTTCACGTGGATTGGCAAGCAGGTGAGAGAAATAATGCCAGTTAGAACCTTCTGAGGGCTGATGTTCCTGCAGTCTGTTTCTGTAGTTCTTCTCAATGATGGAGGTTCTCCTGCCTTGCAAGAAGCCCTGGAGTGCCTCAAAATCATGGATCATGGACTTCCATGAAGTCCAGATTTCACAAACATATAAAGGTGTAATAAATTGGATGTATCTTTGCATGAGTCTACTTAGGTCACTGGCTTGTGATCTTTGATAAGGGCAATCTGGAAGTACATAATGCTTGTCTTGACTAACTCTTCAGTGAGGACTCAGTAATCCAGTACATATTCACAGAAGTAAAGAGCAGGTCTAGAAGTCCCAATTTGGGTAAATATTTTCACTGTTTTAAATTGGTTAAATAAACATATACAATGATGGTCACAGAGTATGTCTATAGCTGTACTTACATGAGATGCAGCCCAGGAGAGTGTCAGCCTGAGATTCAGCCACTGGGAGGAAAAAAGAAAGAAAAAGAAAAGGTAAAACAGTTGTTTGTACACAATGTTTTCATCCAGTGATTAGAAAATCCACAACATAATTATTGATGTTTGGTGCTGAATTGCTGCGTGTACTGACTTGACTGCAGCTGAGAAGTTGCTAGAATTAATGTATCACAGTGGTGATGTTTTTATTTACATTTGTGAGGTGAGTTGAGGATCTTGAATAAAGCTGTAGATTGGTCTAAAAATAGAAACGTAAATTCCTCCTCTGCATTGAGAATGTCAGTCTTGGTGGGTTAAAACTGGCACCTAACAGTCCTGATATGAAATACTTGTCATGTAGTATGATACTACGATAAATGTCAGCTTGGTTTGTTGTTGTGAAAAGCAGTGGGTTTGGCATGCTGTGTTACACTTATTCGCTTGGGTTGCTGAGTATAGATTTGCTCCTTTGCATGCTCTGGGGAAAAAATGATGGAGAACAAGCACATTTTATTAAATTATAAAAAGTGTAATATATCTGACCACTTGGAATTTCTAACCAGTGTTTGGTATGTAGATGTAGCTTATCAAAAGGAGAAGAAAAATTCAGTAAAGCATTAATTTCCCCATCTTACAATAAAAAAAATATATATATCTCTATATACACAGGTATATAAGCATTATAGAGCTTTAAGTGTTTTAGTTTAGAGAAATAATTGAACAGTAGTACTTGGACAGCAAGAGAACTTTTAAGAATATATGAGTTTTCCCCTAAAAAGAAAGATTAGCTAGTTCAAGGGAACTGAATTATGATTGAATTTTGAGGTAAGCAGAATACTTTATTTGGGGAAAAAAGTGGTTTAAGATATCCTGTGCCACTTCATTCTTCTTATAGTGAAGTCCTACTGAGAGGTACAATAATGGTCTGTAAAGATCTGATCTCTTTTTGATGCACATTTTCCCCTCTCCTTTTCTCTACTCCTAGCAGTGGTTCTGGTTTTTACTACCTTGTTTTACAGTCAGAGCTCCCCTGCTCTTCCTGGCCTCTCTTTGCCCTTGGTTTCACATGTTGCGGCTGACGTGTAAGGACCCAAGAAAAATAAACAGTGCAGCCAGTATTTTGCTTGCAATTTTAGTTTCATAATTTGGTGAAGAATAGTAAATAGAAGCACAAACTATTGTTATTATGTGGTCATGATCTTAAGAGAAAGGGATTTCCATGGCTAACATGTATTTGTGATGTGCTACACAGATGAAAATCGCCTAACACCAACTCTAGTAGTCTTAAAACCATGCTGCAGAGGCTGGCTGTTTGGTCATAGTCTTGGGCTGGCCTCCCTTCTCAAGATCAAAGATGAATGTGCCACAAATTCATGCAAAGAAACAGCAGATCTTCTGTTTATATTTTCATGCAGATTTAAGTCATGTTCAAGGACCTGGTAAGGCAGCTATGCTGTGCATTAAGAGTAGAAAAACGGATGTAGAGAGCTCCTTTCCTCTGTGTTTATTAGATGGAAAGGAGAATGTAGGTAGTTAAACTGGTGGGTGTGAAGGGGCTTGACTGATGCCTCTTGCTGCCCGCAGTCCCACCTGTGAAACAGCTGTAATGGGCTCTGGAGCTCTGGGAGCTCCAGCCATGTAGGAACAAGGCATAGGAGGTGGCTTCTCCTGACTAATCCGGTCTTTCACTGCCGTAGTTGTGGCTCACATCCATTTACATATTGAGAAGACTAGAATTAGAGATGTGGGTTGTTGCTGAATTCAGCTGGCTAAGTTGCACAAAGTTGTTTATGTGCATGGGAAGATGTAATACCGAGAAGGGTTCTGTCTGCAGTGGTCACCCAGCAGTCAGCAAAGAGAAGCTCTGCTACTGTTGACCTCCTCCAGATACACAGGAATAGCATGGATTTGGCTGCCTTCCTCCTTAGTGACTCAGTAGCTCTTCTGGATTGATTTGATTTTCTTGCTTTCTGATACTCTTTGTTGAAGTACAATTTCTTTTATGTAGTAAACAATGTTTCAGGAATGATTAAATCACAACATGAGTCATATCTGAAACGCTGAGTTGTACATGCCCTTCACATCTCTAAGCCTGTGGACATGAATAACAAGTTTTGTAGTGACAGCCTTAAAGGACATGTGCAGTTTTGCTGGGAGCTGAACCCACTGTTTTTAGTCTTTTAATGTAAGCAACTTGAGTGGAATAAAAAGCCAGTTAACCAGTTTGAAATGAACTTGTAACATGGACAGAATGAGCATAGTATTTCTAGATAGCTTAAAGAATGGAATATGTTTTCAAATGTCAGATGTAATGTATAATTTTATTCATAAGGTCTGTGTTTTATATTCGATCAAATAGAACCAATGTATCATATAAATCATATATAATTCTGAATCACAACATAAAATATTGCAGTGCTATAATTAAAAAAAATGAAAGAGATGAGGAGTAGCAGCTGTGTGGCTAATGAAGGTATTAATTTCAACATGTGTTTTAGACCATTAAGTACTATAAAGCAAGAAGCATTGCGTTGCCAGCACAAACCAAAGGAAGGCAGTGAACCACCCCCCCCTTCCCTGGACCAGCATTGCGGGGGGTGCCCTACAGCTCAGGCTTCACTAAAATTGATTCATTAGCTCAAGCAGTGGAAATGTGGAAGAAGATATAAATCACTGCTGCAGATTGTCTTCGCAAGGAAAGTCTTTTGTATTCTGCTTGTGAATATGATCTTTATGAGAATGTTTTTGTACTTTCAGGTTGGAATGCATTTTATACATTTATTTAATAGTTTGAGAACTAAGAATTCAAGTCATTTTATCTGGCTGTCAGGACTCTTCAGAGGCTGCAGGCCATCCAATATGTCATTGTTCACATTGCACTTTTTTTTTAACAAGTCTGAAACATTTTCCTTCTGTGGTTTCGCAACCCTTTTTTTTTTTTTCCCCAAACAGCATGAGTCCTATCACTAGATCAAATTTAGGAGTCACAGCTTCCAACAATTGTCTAATGGATCCACATGTTTACACAGCATGACACTGGCATCTAGATAGTGTCCTGGAAGTCTCCAATCAGTACTACTGTTTCATGCTTCCTCCTGGCTTTAAAAGAAAAAGCTGCAGATGCAGTTGTTCTGGTATTCAGCGAAGCAGTGAATGGCCCCTCTGTTTCAGCCACCAGTATTGTCTCACAAAATTTAGAACACAGTCTTTTTTCATTTGTTTAAAATGGAAATGTCAATTCTCGGGTATTTAATTAAAGCTTATTGTATCAATAAATCGATTTTAAAATGGTACTGAACGGGAGGCTGGAAAGTAACATTTCTAGACCAAGTCCTTTTTTGTCTTCCGAGAGTCGCAGGCTGAATGAAAACCTTAAGCTGTGTGTGCCCTTACTATCAGCCTGCGAAGCACTGCCTTGCAGAAGTCCGTCTAGTCCAACCCCCCTTGGTAGGGGTTCTACTTTATCTCCAGAGGTCCCTTCCAACCCCAATGATTGATTCTGTTAGAGCTCCTAGCTACTTGTTCCTGCCATGTCTGTGTTACTAGCATTTATGTAGCTTTATCCCAGAATCAAATCACCAAACTGTTCTTTCTGAGAACTAACTCACCAAGTGGCAAGCGCAGTCACTTGGCTTTTGCTAGCATGGGAAGGCCTTTTGTAATTAACTTGCCCAAGTATTTTACAAAGTGTTTAATTCCTGTTCTCTGTGATTGGGTGTAAATGGATCAGTAGCAATTCCTTGGCAGCAAACTTCCACAGTCCTTTGCTCTGAAGAAACTTAGTCCCTGGTAGCATTAAGTAAAGGAAGGAGGTTTGGCCACGACACCAAAACCTTTCTGTTTTTTTAATGCTCCCATGAGATCTTTCACTTCCACACAAGCAACTGCCTGAACTGGCTAAGCGGTCTTGATTTAATGTTGCTTTATGAACACTACTTGTCCCAGCTGCAGGATGTCATAACCTCTATTTCCTTAGCTTAGATTTGAAATCTGGAGTTGTATGATTCAGATGAACCACAACTGCCCTCACTTAAACTTGATGTATTTGTTCTGAAAATACCGTTATTCGCTCCAAGTTTTAGCTGCTGAACAAATTAAGCTGATCTGCACTGATAAATGGGGAATACTTAGCAGCTTGATTAAAAAAAGAACACCCTAAAAACTGCAAAGAAATCTCAGTCATTTTTAACTCATCAGTGCCAAAGATAATACTTGATTAGTGTAAACTTAACAAATGCAATGCTTTTTTAAAATAAAAGCTTGCAGATTGTCCCAAAGATAAGTGTGGCTCTGAAAAAGTAAAAGAAAACGTAAATCTCACAAAAATAATTGCATGTTGTAGAGTATTTCAGTGAAGGACAGTGAGCACAGAAAAAGCTGTTGCTGCTGACGGGATTCAGAATAGAGGATGATGAGCAGAACTGGGTTGCTTTTGCATTCCAAATTTGATTTTACGTGGGCTCCTGTTCTTGTGCAGCTTAGAAACAAGCTTTTAGATTTGAAGTAAAGCCAAGTGGATTTGTAAAGATGCTTTATCTTATCCTCTGGCTTTGTTCAAATCACCAGAAAATATTAAGGCTGACGTGCCTAACTTGATATGCTTTGCAATTAATATTTTTGTGCTAGATTAGAGTACACACAGACCTGCACAGATGCTAGGTTTGTAGTCACTCAGCTGGTATTTCTAAGTGGCAGATGCTGCCTTTGCCATTGTGTTGTAGCCGTGTAAGTCTACTCTCCACAAATAAAGTCACTGCACATTTTAGTGTCAGTTTAATGCCTTTGCCATGTAACTTGTGTTACAGAAATCTTTTACTTTCTCTGACAGGCAACTTTAGTGTGGCACTAAACTTTCCACTTCTGGGTTCACATGTACAGTGTGTGTCAGCTCTTCTCAGATCCCTGTTCTTGGCATTTGGTCTCCCCTTGAAATTTATGTGCTTCTCAGTTGAGCAGGGCATTATTTGTTGGACTTAATTCTTTTGTGAAGAGTAACTTAATCCCGAGTAAGCAGCAGAATGAATGCTGTGCCACATCCTTTCTGAAGGTACTTGATGGCATGCTTTAAAAATGTAAATGTAAAAGAAAGGAAGGAAAACCAGCCTTTGCCGTGGCCATAGCTGTTAAAAATAAACCAAACCAAAACCAAAACCAACAAACAAACCAAACAATCCCCCAAACCAATGACAACAAAAAAAGCACCACGAAATTGCAAAAATGATCTTTTGTTTTAAAAAAAAATGCGAGACATAGCAGAAAAACATGGAAGATCCCTGAAGCAGGTCTGCATGTGTACCCAATCGCTGAAGGTCAGTCTGAATTGCCAGTATTTCCTCTGAGACTTTTGCCATCACTTGTTATATAAATGAAGATGTATTTACACACTCTGTTTTGTAGAAATCTTTTATAATTAAGCTTATAAACTTAATAATCTACTTATATTATTTACTTTTACTTTTATAGTTGCCAGTTTTTAACGGTATTTTGGGAGTTTTGTTATTTATTCATAAGTGCTCAGAGAGGCTGAACAGGAAGTTTGAAAGTTGGGATGCTTACCCAAATATAGTTTAGAGCTGTTTGTCTATCAGTGAGCTGCTTCTGAAATCTAAGTAGCTCCACCAGCACCTGCCAGAACAGCATGTACAGGATGCTAAGTTTGGCAAATCAAGATTTTTGTTCGGATAACACGCAGACGGATCAGTTTTAGGGTGTCTGCAGGGTTGCTCTAATTGTCTATCAGGTGTTTTCTTACAGATTGGCAAAGTATTGAGGAAATTGCATTTGAATACTAAAAATGACCTTACAGTTGAGATGCAATTTTACTTGATGGATTTAGGCAGTTCTACTTTGCTGCCAAACTGTGTAGACTGAGTGGGGGTTTTTTCCCTCCTCCTATTTCCCCATTCTCTCAGGGTAATGCAGTATAGTGGTTCTGAGTTTGATGTAAGACAAACTCAGAACAGTGAAGAAAGGCTGTGAAGCTATTCTGGATTTAAAAGCTGGTTTTGGTGTTTGAAGGCAGGGCTATGGCCCAGGGACCAGCTGGAACACTTTCATAGAATCACAGAATGGTTTGGATTGGAAGGGACCTTAAAGCTCATCCAATTCCAACCGCCTGCCATGGGCAGAGACACCTTCCACTAGACCAGGTTGCTCCAAGCCCAGTCCAACCTGGCCTTGAACACTGGTCAGGGATGGGGCAGCCACAGCTCTTCTGGGCAAACTGTGCCAGTGTCTCACCGCGCTCACAGGGAAGAACTTCTTCCTTGCATCTAAGCTCAATCTCCCTCTTTCAGTCAGAAGCCTTTTCACCTTGTCCTATCCCTGCATGCCCTTGTAAAAAGGCATAGAAAAACAGAGCCGGCTTTGTACCTTATATTAGTAATGAGTGTTACTAGAGTTAAGGATTGTAAAAGAGAGGCGGAGGAAAGGACAGTGAGCACTGCAGTGCTTCTGGATGGAGAAGCTGAAGGTGGGTTGAGTATGTTGTTGAGACACAGAAGAATGGGATTTTGCAACGAGGACGAAGTGGTGTGGTTGATGTTGCTACATCACAGTTCTTGGTGGCACACCCATTTGTTTTGACACAAATACCTACTAGAAGTTATGTGGAGGCATGAAGACTAGACGCACACCTTCAGACTTGTGGTCTTCAGGGTTTGTTATTACTCTTTGAAGCCTGAGCTTGATGTTTTAATATTTTGTTTGGAGCCTAAGCATTTAGATTTATAATTCTGCCCCTCTAGCCATTTCCCTGATTTACCTTGCAGAGTAAACATGCTTTTGTTCCGCTTTCCAGACTTCCTTTTCCTTTTCTTTGTTGTTAGCTTAATTCTCAGATATGATATTCAAGTGAGAGGTAAGTGTCTCTTTGGGAGCAAAAGAAAAGCCTGCTAAGGATTTGAGTGAGCTAACTATTTTCTCTGTTTAGAAGCAGCAGCTTAGTTTTCAGTCTTCTGCAAGTCTTCAAATACAGGTCCTGCCAAAGGCACCGACTTTAACAGCAGCAGTGCTTAGGAGAACATGCTCAGGTTTTCTGGCAGTGCTTACAAGGCACTTAGAAAAAACAGGCATATTGCTTGAAGCGAGTTCCCTGCAGTTTGGAAAGCACTGCTTGAGACACATTTGTAAAGAATTCCTTTTTGTGGTTATAGTTCTCCATTTCATCTAGAGTGGACCCAGTTTCTTCAGTGTTTGAGACCTAGGATCTTAACATCAAATCTGTCATTAATACAGCTCCATTTAGAGGCTAAGACATTTGCAGTGTTTGTAGCAATAATTCACCCTGTTGCACAGTGTGCGACTCTGCATGTTTTAAACGTTCTTCACTTGTGCATATACAGACTTTTATAGTTGAATTAAGAATTTATAACATGCTGGGTCTCATATTCCAGGTCTGTTTGTTTCTAAAGCTATACACAGAATGTGGTCATAAATTTCTGTAGATGGAGTGAAGGCTGAATTTTAATATTAAGGAAGGAAATGGCCTTGGGTAGGGCACTACAGAGCAGAACAGGCCTTCTGTTAATACACAAGAGTTACTGTTTTCTTGAACTTTGCCTTCCAACCCAATTACTGCTTGTGCCTAGGAATCATAACTGATGCCTCCTATTTGATAATGTTATCCTTGTCCAAGTTTATATCATTCCAGTAGTAAAAATTATCTTGATTATAAAACAGCTGGATAATATACTTTTGAACTTGAATTATGGGCAGTGGTACATAGTATTTATTGATAAACAAATCAGAGTCATGATAGTGTATCAACTTGACCCAGTTCTGTCTCTTTTAAAATTAAATGAAATCAAGGGTTTTTTCTTGTGACATGCTTCTCCTGTGATAACTTATTACATATTGCACTCTTTGTGATATGAGTGAAGACAAAGCTTTCAGAGTAAATGATTTTTTTCCCCGAGTCAAGCAAAATAGCAGGAATCTGTTTGTCGGCTTTCATTTTAAGCACTTCTGTGATAGCATCATGCTCGCAGTATGTAATGAGCTCATGCGAGGAGTAGTTCCAGCCACCTTCTTTATCAGTGTAAGCTATCGTAGCTCAGTATGTGTCCTTCTGTGTCCTCCTCCCCTGCCTTCACTGGTAACTGGATTGGACTAGATACTACATAATTCTCTGGATCTGTGTTGCCAGTCCTTCACTGCACGCATCTTTGCTGCATATTTGCAGCAGAATGTTATTACTGAAATGTGGAAACACAGTCTGGTTTTATAATAATTCTGGTATTATTACATGAAAATTGATACTGATTTCCTGGGTATTTCAGAGTATATTATTAGCGTAGTACAACTAATCATTTTCTTAGAAGGAGAATGATGGTTGTAGCCTTGTTGAGGTGCTGCATGTGTATTTATAGGATCGTGGCTAAGCTTGGCTGCTTCCCCTGCTGGTTTCTGTGGTTTCATTTCATTGTCCAGAAGAAGTGACAACATTCTCAACTCTGTAGCATCCGTCACCAGGGTTTGTGTGATGTCCACTTTTGGCAGGAAAAAAAATATTATTTGGTCTTTTAAATGACATAGCAGACTTCATAGGTTATTATCTATCTTTAAGAAGTTTGTTTATAGTTCTCACACTGTTAAAATCACATTAGTGGCACAGTCTGAAACATATTTATGCCACTATGCCACTCAAAAGACTCAATGGTTTATGGACAGCCTGATATGCAAGTAGCTTTAATTTAGATTTTGTCCCTTTTTTCTTTGATCACTTGTGTAACATGTTTGAAAAGTATGTCTGATGTTGATTCTTTGTTGTGTTCCATTGGGTGCATTTGATTTTGCAGCTAAAAGGATTGAATACTAAGTGTTCTTTTTGCATGTGTATGTAAGAGTGTTTCAGTTTTCTTCTTTCAGGCAAAGTGAGGGCATACCTGATAAGGTAATAAAACTATGTAGTGAAGCCAAAAAGACGAAAATAGGAGTGTTTTTTTATAATTTGGGTGATTTTATATGGTAAATCAGAGCAAAAGAAAGAACTATCAGAGATTAATATTGAAAATTAAAAGATTTCAATTATTACATTGTCATCCCCACTGTAAGAACAACGTGGATAAACTCTGACTTCCTTGGTGCGTTTTGTCCCCTGTATTAACCCACCAGTGTTTCAGTAAGCAGGAATATATGGGTTTATCATGACTTGGTATAATGAATCTGGTGCTGAGAGAGTTGTAGTCAAAGATTTTTGTTTTCACGTTTCTTTCTTAAGGTAGAAAAATGCTAATGTTTCCTTTCTAAACTTCCAGAGCGGATATTTGATAAGCTGGCTCCCAGGGTAAAAGCGCTCTTCACAGATCCTCTTTGTAAAGCAGATGAATTCTTTTTCATTCGTTGCAGTTTTTAGGCACAGCACAGAAAGTTTAGGTTTGGTATCTGCATTAGACATGGCATTTCAATAACGTTCTTGTTAAAGGGTTCTGTGGTGACTCAGTGCTGAATGTGCAGTCATTCTACAGCTCTGGGGAGACTCATTTCTTTCTGGTCCCATATGTTATCTTCAATCAGGAGACCATTTGAACTGAGATGCCTTCAGATATGATATGAGCAAACACAGAAGTTCAGACCTTACTAGACAGTTTTACAAACCGCAAGGGAGGATCCAACTGTTTTTACCTACAAACACTTCTTATCTGTCAAGTTACAGTTTTTAATTACTGACAGCTGTGAGTGATTTTATGTCAGCCATGTGAGCTGTATAAGCGTTCAAGACTGAATTATCATTACAAGTTTTCCAGGCATTTTTACTTCCCCCTCCTCAATGTACTCAAAAGGTGAGAAGGGAGCACTGGTCTTGAGCAACTGGAGACAGATCTCTTCCTTCAGTAGGCAAGAATGGAAAGCCTAAGCCAGTGATCCTCCTGACATCACATACCAGAAGCTTCTCAAGTGATCCAGGCATCATACAAAACACTAGCATCAAACCAGCAGTACTGCTCTTAGTAAAAGACACCAAGAAGCCCTGTGCTACATCACGTACCAGAAGCAGCGTTCCTAGCACTAACCGTGGAGATCTTTCCCACCCTTGGTGGTACCTACCTGCCTGGACATGGACATGAAACAAGCAACCAGTCGTGTGTGTAGACCAGAGTCCCCACACGAGTACTGAAAGAGTGTTTTCAGCTTTGTCAAAGGTGTCTCCACCTAAGTGTTTACAGAAGAATGGGTGGGAGTGCAGCATGCACCTTCACCCATCATAAAATCACAAAATGGTTAGGGTTGGAAAGGACCTTAAGATCA
>WYDI02184779.1:0-64877 GCA_009867235.2 Psittacus erithacus | reverse complement strand
TGGGTGGGAGTGCAGCATGCACCTTCACCCATCATAAAATCACAAAATGGTTAGGGTTGGAAAGGACCTTAAGATCACCTAGTTCCAACCCCCTGCCATAGGCAGGCACCCTAGTCCATGTCACCCAAGGCTCTGTCCATTTCTTCCTGAAGGATGATGCTATGTCCAGTGCTTGTTCTGGCAAAGCCTTTGTAATCTTACTGTAATAGTTTCTAATTACTGATTTCTGCAAGATCACGGCCTGAGAGTCACCACAAGCCAAATACTCTGTGAACAATTATCCCAAGATGTTGTTAATTACTGTGGAGCCACTACAGCTCTTTAAAATGCATTGCTTGTGCCAATACCATAAATCCACTTTCTGCTTATTCTGAAGCCCTTTGTAGTCTGGACTCTGTGTTAACTAAGGCACTGAAGTGCTGCTGTGGCTTATTCCTCATGTACAGATGAGCATGTGAGATGGAGACACAGCTACAAAAGACCCTGTTAACCAAGCAGATAAGGTATTTTCTGGTCTCGGGTTTTTTTAATTCTGATTATAAGTCTAGAGAAAGAGCCATAGAAATGCTGCAGACTTTTCCATCTTTGTGGTGGATTTTGCGGCTTCCTATTTGCAACGTTTGTTGCATGGAGATTTTTGCACTTTGGCCAAAACAAGATTTTTTATGACTTTACTTCCAAATGTGTTGAAAGCATATGTTGCTGTATTATTTATTGTACAGCACTTAAATAACTTTATATACTGAGCATATGCTGAAGTAGAATTCACAAATGGCATCTCCCGTAGTGGAACTTTGGCGGATTTTGGAGAACCTATACTTGGTGTCCTACTGTAACAATGTAACTGTAAAGAAACATGATTTAGACGTTTTCAGACAGAATAATGAAACTTAATAATATTTGTAATTGTTACAGTAGCAGGAACAATAACCCTAACTTGACTGAAATCCAAATACAAACCTGATATTAAAAAGCTAAAATGTAAGTAATGAAGATTTTAAGGCTTTTATTATGGGTAGGATTTCAGAAGCCTTAAGAGGCCTGTGTGCTCTTTTATATGGGTTATGTTTCTGACACCTCTCAATGTAGTATTTAAAGGAGTTTGAGTTTTTCTGTTCAAAAGGAAAGATACACAAACAGTTTGGCAGTAGATCTATTCTTTGAGTAGATAAAAATGCTTAAAAACTCTTGCCTGTTGCTTGTAAGAGGAACTGTATTAGAAAGTTATTTTTCTGCTTTAACTTCTAGCAAATTTATATGCTGAACGGTTTAGGAGGCATTCTGGGTTAATTATTCATTTCCAAGTAGCAACCCTTTTCCAAGTCTTTTGATCATACTTCCAGTTTTAAACTGAAGATAAACCTTGAGATGATTATGCTTTTCGCTTCTTTAGAGTGTCTTTTGCAGCCTGTCAGAAATTTTGCATTGATTTTAAGAGGAATATTTCTACTGTCAAATGTTGATTCCTTTCACCTAAGTGGTACAGTGATGTATTCCACTGCAGTGAGGATAGGTGCTCTATGGTTCAAGCTTTAGCAAGCAGTAGCATGTCCCTGCATTTGAACAAAGCTTCAGGAGTACCTGAGCTGCATGTTATTAATGGCATCTTTTTTGTGTGTGTGAAAACATTATAGATTTGTGCTTAAAACATTTACTTGTTGAGTACTGTATTGTTCAAAAGGATATGTATTTAAATATTAAGGCAAAATAATAGTATATTAAAGTAATCACTGATGTATATTTCCTTCTCTACTTGTACCAAATTCCCTGAGAAGCTCCTTGCTGAGGTGTAAGTGGGAGAATGTGAGACAGGACAAGGTGGAATGGCTTTAAACTGACAGAGGGGACATTTAGATTAGATATAAGGAAGAAGTTCTTCCCTGTGAGGGTGCTGAGGCACTGGCACAGTTTGCCCAGAAGAGCTGTGGCTGCCCCATCCCTGACCAGTGTTCAAGGCCAGGTTGGACGGGGCTTGGCGCAACCTGATCTAGTGGAAGGTGTTCCTGGCCGTGGCAAGGCAGTTGGAATTGGATGAGCTCTAAGGTCCCTTCCGACCCAAACCATTCTGTGATGGTTCTATGATCTGTTCTTTCCTATTAAAGCACTCCTATTCATAAGTAGTTTCTCATTTACCACTAGTGTCCTTACAGCAACAGTCTCTTCAGAAGGATCTAATCTGAGACAGGTAAAAAAATCTTAAAATCTTGTGAGCTCAACCTAACTTTCATTCTGTAGTGACTGAGGGGGGAAAAGTCCTTTTAAATAAATCTGCCCTTTTTCTAACTAGATAACTAGCTAAATGCATGTCAAATATTTGATCAACTGATCAAATATTGGTTTAAGTTTAGAAAACAAATTGACAATGTTTGAAGAATTAGACATTTTTTACCTGAACACTTTTATGTGTCGTTGCTTCTGTACCAGTGACCCAAGTACTTTGGTCAAAATAAAAGACCTTTCTGATGAAGATGAGTCAAACAAACGTTTTTGCAACTTGCATAATTCTTTCTGTTGTGTGTATTCATGTTGAAATAACACAGTTGTGTGTTTAAATTCTAGTAATTTAACTAGGGAAGGACGAGTCAAATTGTAGTGCTGCCTAATGCTTGAAATGTGACATTTTCTTTTACCTTTTTGCTTATGAGAAAGGCACACCAGTGTGTCAGATTTATTTCTGTTGATCTGTTAAGTTACTTTTATATTAGCTATGTATTTTTGGCAAAAAGGTAACTTGGTGATTGAACATCAGTTTGATTTTGAGATAAACACATTTCTAAGTGGGTGAGTTCAGAAGGCAGAGCAGTCTTCTGTCCTGACACTAAAATACAGTTTCCAGGTGGAAATGCTCCATTATTTTTTGAGGGTGATGTTTGATTTAGATATCTGATTGCCACTGTCTGTGCCTCAAGATCCTGGTAGTAATTTAAATCATTAGTATTAAGGAGTAAGTATAGAAGTATAAGGAAGAAGTTCTTTACTTGTGAGGGTGGTGAGGCACTGGAACAAGTTGCCCAAAGAAGTGGTAAATGCTCCATCCGTGGCAGTGTTCAAGACCAGGCTGGACAGAGCCTTGGGCAACAGGGTCTAGTGTGGGGCATCCCTGTCCATGGCAGGATAATCTTAAGGTCCTTTCCAACCATAACTATTCTATGATTCTACTAGATATCATGCTTCCCATCACTTAAGAATTTTAAGTAGACCATATTAAAATTTTTCCAATCAGATTTCAAATTCTCAATTGATTCTTATGGTTGTTCTGCTCTGCGAGGTTACAGCCTCCAGTGATTATTGTATGTTGCGTTTAAATAATTATGAGCCTTTTTAAACAATTGCTAGAGTTTAATTTTTAACAGAGTACTGCTGCTTGCCTAGAGTAATTGCTGAACTGAATGATGCCTTCAGACATGATGCAACTCCAAGAGGAGACGCAAAGGGAAGGGACAAGAGGATGGCAACGCATGTTGTTCTCTATCTTTAACTGCCTTGACCACACCTGGTCATATATTTGTATTTGTATAGTCTGTGAAGATAATTTATTTTATTTATTAGATTAGATCTTAATAAAGTTACAGGTGTGGGTTATTATTAGATGGTGGCATTTGTTTATTTAATTAGCTAAATGATTAAAGTTAAATTTCATTTTGAACTCAGTCATCTGTTAAACAACTAAAGCAGTTTAATAATTGACTTATTCCATTATCCATCCCAGAATGAGCAAGCAAAGCCTTGCATTTTTGCAACAAAAGCAAAAATTGCTTCTGATGTGTTTGTTGAACACTGGTGGGTAGGTAGTGAGTGAAGGGGATTTTCTTGCTCATTATAAAACACAGCTTCTCCCTTCAGTTGTAACTTGAAAAGGCTTGAAAACCTGAGAGCTCCAGTTGGACTCTATTTCCCTGACTGTTTCCAAGCTACGCTTCAGAGTTTTTGATGGGCAGGAAGTCAGTGTATATGCTGAGCAGTTAAAACATTGTGATTCAGTGAATAACAGCTCCAGCAGCCAGAGAGTATTATCTAAAGGGAGAAAATAATTGAACAAGTAGCTCATTTAAGAGCAGAGAGGGACTTCTCTTTTACATTAATACTTTCAGTATTGTGAAAATGTGAGTTCAGTACACTATAAATATTTATAAATTACTATACTAGTTATCTATTGATGTTTTTTAATTTACTTGCTTGGGTTTGCAAGAATAATATCTTCATCAGAATTATCAAATAGCTAGTGAAGTATTTGGTCCATGTTGTCATGGTCCTATTACAAATGCTTCCCCTCTGTGTAGAAGGAAAATGGTTCTCTTGGATTCCCAATAGACTGATTCCTGCCTGACACATTTTGAATCGAAAAAATGTGAAGCATACATTTTGGTAGTTTTGGGTTACATAAAAACCCCAAAACCATACATTTAAAAATGCTGCCTCATTGTTTGCTTTCTGGTTTGCTTAACTTGGAGAAACAGTATCTGCCTTCTGGGTGATGTTCTTGGATTCTGTAGTCAATATTAAGCATCCATATCAGAGCAGCGAGCAGGGGAGAGCTGCATGTTCTCCATTTGGAGGTGCTCCTGTTCACCTGCTGTGTCCTGTGCTTTGGGGAGATGCGATCTCCTTGGGGAGATTCCAGTCATATTACTCAAGGGTTTTGTGTTCTGCTTTTCATATGTGTTTACTTTTGCCCTCATTTCCCTTTCTTCCCTTGCTTTTCCCTTTGTGGTATTCCAGGTGGTTTAGCACATCCATCAACCTTTTTTTTTTTCTCTCCTTGTATTACCCCATCTATTCCACAGAGGGAAATAACTGAAAGTCCAAAACTGTACAGTGAATGGCACTCTTAAAGAGCACCAAATACCAAAAGTTCTAAGATAATTTGAGATTTGGCAAGCTGAGTTTATCATCCCTATATGTGAAAGGTAGACACGATGAATTATGTATTTTACACTTATTTTTATTACATTACATATTTTACACGTATTTATTTTAAGGAATGGTGTTTCAGCCAGAGGCTGCAAAAAAATATGATCCTGCAGGCTGCACAGCCACTTGCTTGCACCTTTCTATCACCTCCTCTTCTGCTGGCAGAAATATTCACAGTGAATTCAATTAGAAACTGATTTGGTTTTCAAGTAACCTTTTTGGGGGGATAGAGAGGTGATTTTAACTCAGATGAGTTTACAAGACTGTTCAAACACTTGTGCTAACCCAAGGAAGAGGTGGGAGAAAAAGTAGAGTGTCTTTTGGCAGCTGTACTAACTTATATGGGTTTAAAATTGTTCCTGAAACTATTACCTGAGATTTTTTTATTTATAAGCAAAGCTTCCTTTGCAGCCTAAACAGAAGTATTTGGATGTATAATCTTGAACTGCAAGCAAAATATACTACATCTAATTTATAAGCATATTGTTTGTACTGCTGCAGTGACTGTGTGACTATATTTCTTCCTGTAAGTTAATAATTTCTATTATATATTATGTGGATATTCTAGTGGAAGGTGAGAAAGGAAGAAATCAGAGCTCTCTGTAATGACATTAAGCTTTTAGGCATATAGACAACTTAAATGGACTCACAGCTGCTTAACATATGCCCTCTGCCTGAACTCGTTTTATCACTTGGTATCTGACTTCTCTCAACATATAAAAAGTTGATGTGATTGATGGTTGGTTATGCAGTATTTGTCAGAGTGAACTGAATCATTATGTGTATAGATTCAAGAATATAGAAAAATAAAGCTGAAGGAACAGCAACAAAAAAGCCAACATTTTTTCCATTCATTAAACTTACTTAAAGCAACTCTTTTTGTTTGCTGGAGTTAGTGCTTGCTGGTTTTTCTAAGCAGCAATTGTTGAGTGATTTAGAGTACATCTCTGCTCTTTTGTTTGGATTTCATTTGTGAAACCATTTAGAGTTATAAAACTGTCAACCTAAGAGCATTCTATGTATTTTGCCAGTGAGAGCCTCATGTATGCACTTCTCTCCATTTTGTGTGTGATTCTCATTCTCCTATATGTATCACCGTTCTTCGTGTTGGACATTAGAATCAGCCCCATGGCTTGCTTTAGAGCAGCAGGAGTCTTCAAAGTACTTATGAAGTGGCATCTTAGGTTAGTCATTAGATAAACAAATGTAGAAGAAGTGCTAACTGCCATATCTCACCCTTGGCCAAGCCTAGCCTAGCAGTGTAGTAACAGAAGGCTCTGCTGATGCTTAAAAACGTAAGAAATTTAGAAGGCCTGACTGCAACTAGAATTGAGTCATGCATCTAAACATTAGAAAGCATAGACCAGAACTGTTATGTTAATTACAGTAGTTAAAACACTGTATGACAGTTTTCTGAACTCTGATTCCCTAAAATAACTACCAGCTGAGAGTTGAAAAATGTTATGCAAACTGTATTACTTTTGCTTGCTATGTTTCTCTCCTGCAGAATTCCTCAGCCTTACATTGTGTAGAAGCTGTAGGGCCCAGGTCTATCATTCTACACAACAGTCCATCTCTTGTGGACTTCCTAGTGCCTTAATTCCAAAATAAACAGCCACCACCAGCACCTTGTGGTGTGCTGCTATCACAGTGATATCCTTCAGTGTGGTCTGTTGAAATACAAGCAAGTTTTATAGAGTATTTTTACTAAACAGTCAACAGGTTTTAATTTAGGGTCTTAAATCGTAATTGTTTTTCATTTTCTGCTCTGCCTCCCAAAAGCATAATGAGGGCACACCTGATGCTGTAAAAACCAGATGTCATTTCAGGATTCCAGGACTGTGTGATAAGTTTGGAGAGCGTAAGAGTTAGTATCATAGATGTATAGTTAATCAAGGGAGCTCACAAGAACAGAAAGCATGCAAAGCTTTGCTAAATAAATAAGAGTTTGGGCATGGGTTGCACTTTAATTTCAGAGACTTGCAAAATGCTGAAATATGGATGGAATTCCTGCTGGTCATGTTTAATGAGACGGAACTAATTGTACTTGGTCATTGTGATTGGAAGAGCAGCAAGCAGACCTGAAAGAAAGCTACGTCATGTAACTTGTGCCAGCTCTGAGAAATGTTATTCCTTTAGCTTTCTCCTTCAGACAAAACATCCTAAGCCAGAGTGTTCAATGGGAACTGAACTATATATGGGATACAAGTGGAGATTTATAGTACTTGCTTCTTTGAACAAGTTCAGATTCTGCATACAGGTGTTCAAAGGTCTATTCATGGTAATTATATACATTTACAAGATAATAATTTCACAGAAATTAATTGTCACAATCTAAGTCACCCATCTCTGGTTATCACTGGGCATAAAGTCAAATGCAAAAATCTGTAATGTCCATCACATTCATTCCTTATTTTTTGTTAAGACTTCTCTCTTTTCATACCCAAACTTAAGGTCCAATTCTCTGTCTCCCAAACCATTTATCCTATTGTAAAGCAAATCAGGTGGCAAGACAGGAGTTGAGGTTGTTGAGACACTGGTGCTCAGCTGTTACGGTATGAATGTACAGGAGAGTTGAGGGTCTGTTTGTGTTCTGGATGTTGCTGTAGGTGTCTATTTTAGGGTTGTTGAATCATGAATGAAAACATTCTGCTAAAGAAATGAATCCTGCCCACTTCATCTTCCTGAGTGTCTCCTGCTGGGTCTCAGTCACGACAAACTGAAAATTGTATGTTTCTGCATACATGTGTGTGTAGTTGAGGTATATACAAGTGTGTATGAAATATGTTCTAGAATATTTAGCTGGGTTTTTGTAAAGATATTAGTATAGCAAACTACAAGTGATGCTGGTTTTATTAATAAGAAATTGATGAATAGAACTTTTGTGGAGGCCTAGGAGAATACAGAAGGTTTGAAAGTAGAGTGTATGTACACAAAGACATTAATTCCCTCTAGGTATAGATACTGTTGTACTCTAGAGCTGAAGCTAATGATAACTTGTTGGTAAAGAGGTATGCATTTTTTTGCATGTTTTCATGGCTTTTTTGTTTTTAACAAAATTTGAGTTAAAACGTAAGGTTTCCCATTTGAATCGTAAGGAAAGCCGCCTTTCCTAGGGGTTGATATGCATGGATTTTTCATTTAATAACTAGTGTTCTGCTTTGACAACTTTTCCCTTAGGTGGGGGAAAATTGTACCTTCTCCAACTGTATGTTTAATTATGTTCCATTTTTGAGTCAGAATAAGCATGTAACAGAGAAGCTGTCAATTTGAGACTGAGCAAACTAAATATACTCAGCTGAATGAATCTAATACCGTGATGTGAACCACTGGTGTAAATAGGAAAGGAGATACCTTGAAGCTTTACAGCATCCAAGAAGTGTCAGATCATACTCATTTGAAAGGGGTGGCAGCACTCTTTTTTCCACCAGCACAGACGCCAGTATTGTGTTTCACCCAAGATGGGCTACCCAGATGGTTAGCAGAACCTGACTTTGCACTTCTATCTTTGAATTTCAGCATTTTTGGAATGGGCATTCTGCTTTTTCTGTAGAATCCCAGATCTTTCCCTTCATAAAGATTTTGGTAGGTGAGATTAAAGCAATATTTATTCTTCCACCTTTAAACTCATTTCATCTACTTTGCGGACTGTTGCAAAACCTTATATACTGCTTTCAAAAGCTCTTTTACCAATAAAAGTGGCTGTAAGGACAATTGGTATGAGCTGTTATGAGCTCTTAACTATGGTGCAGATGTGATTTATTTTTGAGGATGAAGTACTGTTGATCTGAACTATCAAGACTAGTAGAAATGTGAGAAATAGGTTCTCATTGGATCTGTTTTGTTGTATCCAGCTCAACATGGGATTCTTCAAGATCTCCACACTCTAAAGGAAGAGTCTGAAGGACTAGGTCGCCGTTTAGAGAATCTCCTTTAATAACATTGGCGTGACTGAAAAACATTGACAACTCTTGCCTTGAGTCGTGACTGCCAGAATACCTGTGTTTGGTCAAAACTTCTGAACGAGAAGACCTTTCTCTGTTGTGTACTTGAAAAGAGCACATTCCATTAACAGGAGATGCTGTGGAAACTTAGACCCCCTGAGCTTCTGATAAATGCATTACTGAACAAAAATACCCTGTACTCTGCTTTAAAGAGAATATTTACATCTCCTGCTGGGAGGAATATCATTTGAGCTTGAGAATGTGAGTACAAGTGATCTGCATTGTCTAAGTCTTACCTAAGCTTTCCTTGTTTGAAATTTAAGTAAAGGCTTCAGTGAGTTCCTCTGCATAAGGATAAATTTAGCTCCAAGAGCAGTGCACAACAGACTTGTTGATTGGTGTGGGAGTGATTGCTGTGATTCCTGAGCTATGAAGGTGCTGTCATTTCTGCAAAGCATCTGTGCAGGGGGAGGCAAGACATGGAACAGGTTTTGAAAAGGTGGATCATGGGTCTGTGGATATGCCCAAAAACTCATATGGGGCTGTATTTTGTTATGAATCATAACTTCGCTTTTTGTTGTAAATTATTGTTCTTTAATGACAACTTCAGCTCTAATGTTGTGATTGTTTTGTGTGAAGAGTTCAAAACTGGACTGATAAAATCAGTGTAAAAACTTCTTACTATTTAAATCCAGCCTCAGCTATTTCTGTAGCTTGATCAGAACACTTCATGCTTTAAAAATGCTTAAACATCTGCAAAAAATAACAGTCCCTTGTGGAGGTGTTCTTCAGGTCACTCTTCAAGTGTGTGGGTCATTTCCATTGCCATGTGGTTTGAAAAATCATAAAATCACCCTTAAAAGGCTGCGTTTTCTAAAGGAAGAGCAACATTGCACCTGCAGAAATACATATGCACTTGTTTGACTGAATTCTTGCATTCTCTCTGCTGGAACTGAAATGGAGGAAATGCTGGGAAGCCTCATCTTTAGCATCAGAGTCATCCAGACTGCGTACCCTGTGGGTTTGGGATAATGAGGTGCCAAAACATTGAGTGGAAGTGGAGGCATCCAGTCCCTCCTCAGCTCCCTGTGGCAGTGAGCATGTGTGTTGCTGTCAACACCTAATGGTGACCAGCATGGAGGGGGCAAGCATGGTTGCTCTTGCTCCGCAGGCATCTATTTATTATCTGTTCCAGTGAATTCCTGCCTCTGCTGGAAAAGAGATGTAGCTCTCATCATTTCTCCTTGCTTTGCAAAAAGGCAGGCTTTGATTTCACCCTTCATGTCTCACTGAAATTTAGATAAACAATCTGAAGTTGGCTAAAAACTTGAGCAGAATGTTGTGATCTACAGCTGTGATTGTGTCTTTCCCATCTTGATAGAGGCATGTGTATAAGAACTGCATGCACAGAGCCACGGCAGAATATCACATGCTGGGTAATACTGTGTCAGTCATTCCTGAACAGTGTGCCAGAAATCCCCCTCGGCTATTTTAACAAGTAATTTTTTGACAAAACAATCAGACAAGCCCTTGTGCATGCAAGTGGCTGTAATTCATGGTACGGTTCGGCGCATGGAGCTCAGTGCAAGTATGTACTGTATGTGGCTGCTATGGTGATTAAAATACATAAATAAAATAGATAAATATGGACCATATTAGAAATTCATTACTGGCACTCTCTCAGATCGCAGTCAGCTCCAGCGTGTGGTGTCAGTCGTGTTCCCTTGCTCTGAGCGAACCCTCCTGGCCCCGGAGCTTGAGCTCCTGGAGGGGCTGGACTTGTTCTACCTTGTCAACTACCAAATTCAATGCAAAAACAGAAAACAAAGGGCTTTTGTGCATGTTTTGTAGCTCAGTGAGGATTAGTGGCAGGACATGTTTTCAGATGGGACAAGCTTAGCGTTCACGTGCCTGAGGTTAACGAGGGAGGACATGGGGCACTCTGTAGAGGCGGGAGCAGAAGGGGCACCCTCAGGGTTGGACGCAGTACAGAGTCTCGATAAAAGCGGTTCTGCTTACCTGGCTCAGTGCGTCGGTCACGTGCTCCCAACGTTCCGGCTGCTTTAGGATGCGGATCGTGCCGACCTCAGGCGCTTGCTTGCAGCCCTTCCCGCAGCGTCAGAGGTGCCCTCTGCCGTGGTGGGCATCCTAGCCTGCCCATGGGCTCTGGCTGAAGCAGATTCCTGCTCTTCTTCCCCCTCTCACCTTTTAGCATTCTCCAGCCGTAAAATCCATCCCTTTCCAAAAATGCAGAGCGATGCACTTGTCCGGTGAAGTTTTTCCAGGCAGGATTCAAATTCCAAAAAAGCCTTAAATTTCTTTCGTGCCGGAGGAGAGCGAAGGTAGGGAGGCGAAGGAAAGCGCTCGCTTCCTTTAAATCCCCACCAGCGTCTTCCCAGCGCTGGAAGCAAAGTAGCTTGTCATGGTGATCTTCAGAGTCTAACTTTAGGGGGGAGGGAGAAAGTGGAAAGCAAACTGAATGCTGTAGTGGAGATTTCTCTCTTCCCCCACTGGGCCCCTTGCCGACTGTTTTTATTGATTTCAATCACTGGAGGCTAGCTGGCTCTCAGAAGAAACACTGTGTAATGTGTTCTTTCCTGGCTTTCATTAAAGAAACTCAATGCAGTGCGGTCACGCTGCCGAGCTCGCCTGGCAACCTGCCTACACCCTGTGGTACCTCTTTCATTGGAGGAGATCGAGCTCGTGGTTTGGGGTTGTTTTATTTATTTTTTTTTATGTAATTCTCCAGCAAGGATTTCAAAACAGCCTCCACTCTGCTCCTGCCTCCTCGCGCAGCCCAGAGCCTGCTTCAGCTTCAGAAGGAATCGGCAGCACCCCTAAAGGAGGCGACTTTGGTGGCGATGGAACAACCGAGTGCTGCGACAGCCTTGTGCTCCTTCTATTAAAATTCCTCTGTGTGTGTTTCTGAGGACGGGTTAAAAGGGCTGTGTGTGAGCCACAGGGATGTGGATACCAATGATTTCCAAGAGGTTTCCTTTTTTAATTCCATCTTCTCCCAGTTGGTGAATATGGTTTAATTAATGGGAAGAAAGTAAGCAGAAATCCTCCAGCAAATATGTGAGAATTCCTAGCAGGGCTGTAGTTGCAAATCAGGCAAAACTGCATTCTCCAAGCCTGCAGTCGTGGTGGTGTGTTAAATACTTCTGTTGTGTTCAGGACTGTGATATTGGTGGAGGAAATTGAGAAATAAAACATGGTACTAATTTATGCCTTAGATCTTAATCTACTACAGTATGTATTTTATAGGAGCAAGCAATCTATAAAGTGGAATTCAACAGAATAGATTTACAGAAATCATGTTGTTCTGTGTGCTTATAAAGGCTTTCATTTAATTTAGTAAATTGTTCAATTTCTTCTGCAGCAGTTTCTAATGATAGCACTTTATGTGCACTTCAGAATTGGCTATAAATCTGTGAAACATGTAAAGATCACATAGTTGTGAATTAAGCCACGTTTCAAGCTAATAAAAGTGAATCTACTCTCAATTACAGCTGCAGATTTCACATGCTACCTGACCACTTGTGCTTCTGAGGTACCATTGCTGCATCCACAAGGATGCTTAAAACCCCCCAACATTTACACAAGCACTAAAAGAATCCTTTCCTGGATCAGACAGATAAAAAGCCTGTTCTTATTTAAATCTGGCTTCCTGCAGAACTTGTTTGAGGCTTTTCTGCCCAGGTTGCACCTACAGAAACCTTTCCAAATCAGGGTAATGTAAGTAATTCCCAGTGTTTCTGTTGTGAGGAATCGAGATTCAAAAACCATGTAACTTCTATGAAAAAAATTTATGTCTTTCTTTCAGCAATGTATAATTTTTCCAAAATCTTCTGTGAGTGCTACAGACGATGCAAGGAGGAACTTCTACAAATGCTACTTTTCGTTCAAAACGTGCTTTTGGCATGCTAATGGAATTTCATCTGCCCTCTCTGGTCATACTTCTTCTTTTCATAAGGTGCTAAATGATAGAAAATAGTTCTTTAAATTTAATATGGCCGGGAACTATTTTATGCAAATTCTATAGCTGTAGTCGTAGCACAGTTCTTTTGCAAGCCTCGGATAGTAAATCATTTGTCAATCTTTCTTTTATGAACCTTGCATCTAAAGGTTTGCCAGCCTTTCTTCTTTGCAGGTTTTGAGCACTGTTTATAGATTCCGCTTTTTGTTTTTAAGCTGGCAGATGGCCAGTTATTTATCTGGGATCAAATGTATTGTGTAAGACAGAAACAGGACGTTTTGCATGCTGGTATCATACACAGGGCATTTTTGGGGCAAAAGGCTACTTGTCAGCGAAGCCATTACATGACGGGTCAGTAGCTCCACGTCAGCTCTTGATCAGTAAACAAAGCCCCTTTTGACATTTCTCTGTATTAAAAGTTATGAAATAACATGAACTTAATGAACAAACAAGGCGGTACAATGCTTCTACGAGGAATTAAGCCATATCCTCCATTTCCACCTCTTTCTCCTTGGAGTTCAGAAATGTGGTGCCCTTTTTATACATTTGTCAGTCAAGTTATAATTTACTCCTCTGAATTTCTGATATTGCCTGCTTTGCTGTTGTACAGACTTGTGTGGCTGTGCTGGTAGAAAAGTCTGTTGGCTTTTGGAGGAGCTGGATTCACTGGTACTAGTAAGTAGTAAATTTGGTGTTGTGGCTTGGTCTGCGGTTACTGCTGTAGGTTTGGCAGAGAAGCTGAACCCCTGAGCAGGCGGAAAGCTCAGACGGACCTACACAGACGAATCCCAAAGGCAAATTTGTAGTAAATGAGTGTTCAGTTCATTGTGGGATTTCTTCAGAGTTTCTGACTCTGTCAAGCTTATTCTTTGCTGGCAGCAGAAAACTGGGGATGCAAATTTAGGAGTTTTTGGAAGTGATGAGCGAGGAGGAACAGAAGTCTTTAGAAGATGTCTTAAATTTTACTCAAGTATGGAGCCAAGAACCTTTGGGTAACTATGAATCTGGAAACAGATTAAAAAATGCACTTACTGCTCTACTGAAACATAATACAATTAGTGTGCTGCTAATACCATCTTGGTACTGGTTACCCAGCTACTATGGTTCATAGTCCTCTGGCACTAAAAGCTTTTATGGAGATGCAGTCTCTGAAAAACTTCATCTGTTTGATTTTGACACTTTTTCTTTTGCAGAAAAAGGGGTCAGATAGCTTTAAGAAATCCTGTCTTGGGTACATCTTTCTGCCAGTTTCTCTTGCAGTTAATAGTTATTTTTCTCTGTTCTGAATCGCTTAGCAAGCACTACTTTATGCTATGAAATGCTTTACTTCAGTTTGAGATGGCTCCCCTTTGGTATGGGTAAGCTCATTTCTAAAGATCACCTAGAAAATGTTCTAAATTTGTGCAGTACTTCCACATTATAAAGAATAATGGAAACCTTTAACTGGTATCTAAAACTGCCACAGCTGAAGCCTCCAGATGTTTTTAGTTGGTGTCTTAGGCTATTTACAGTGTATTACTATGTTTGCACACAATTCAGAAATTTAGAGGCTGGCACTGATGAAGGGCACTGTGTTGGCAGCCACAGCTCTTTGTATGCAGATGGACGCGGTGTAGTATGAACTGTGGGGTATCTGAGCTGACATCTCCATACCTTGCAGAGGTAACATGAGTTTTTATAAGCACGAGTATTAAAGATTTGAGGGCCTGTCTTTTACTCACAATATGGCATCCAGTGGTAATACCTCTTTTAGCACCTTTTCAGGGCTTCTGGAAAGCTTCCAAGTGGAAGACTCCCACCTCCTTAATCAGGAGAGAACGCTGGCTCTGCTCTGAATGTCATTCATTCAAGTGTGCTGACCTAGCCTGACCCTGTTTAGATTGAGATCTAATGAGCCCACAATCCAAGGTGGTGTGGTAGCTCTCAGCAGGTTTTGCAAATAAGCAAGTGTTGTGTTTTTCTGGATGCATGTGGTTTAAATTTATCACATCAATAAACAAGTGTCTCACGCTCAAATATGGACTTTACAATGTTGTAGTTAAGACTAAATGGTAGCACTACAAATTGTGATGTCACTTTATAGAAGGAGACAATGTGGAATATTTATGACCTCAAAACAATGAAGTGCTGTTGGTTGGGGTTTTTTTAATTTAAATAATGATATAATACTTAAATTCTTAATCCAAGTGGATTACAAACTTCGAACACACTAGTGGTTCGGGGAAAGCAAAACTGAAAAATAGGGCTGTTGATTTAAAGAAAGGAGAGATGCATCAGCAGAGTATCATAACAGAGATCATCCAAGCTAAAATAAATACAACTAGGCTTTAAATCCCAGTGAAAGGTTTGGTTTTGTTTTCTTCTGCGTCCCAGGTTTTTGTGAAGGTTAGTTTTGGTTGTGTTCTTCTTTTATGAATTGTTATAAAACTACCCTCAGCTTCAATGGAGGATGTGCCACCAAATGTAGGCGTTTTGCAAAGCACATAAAAACTGAGGTTTTCAAGTAAAAAGCCAGTCCAGGACAGACTGTGATATGTACCACTGGATTATTCCAGTTGGCATGGATGGATAAAAGAACAGTTGCAACTAGAAAAGCTGTTTGAGCTGTAGAGTTGCAAGTGCTTTCACAGTCTGTGTGCTGGGAATCCCGGATAGAAGCCTGATGAGTCCGATTTTCCTTGGATGATGCTGTGGGCTAGCAGAAGGTACTTCCAGCTGTAAATCCTAACTCTTTTCATGCCCAGGACAGCACCAGCCCCACAGAGAGAGCAATTCTCTTGTTTCAGACAGCCCACGGTGCATCCACTACGATGCTGGAAACAAATGTTGTTAGGGCTCGGTATTTATGTTAGGACCTACAGGGAGGGAGTAACTTGTTTTCTTTTTAATGGAGCAGTCAGCGAGAGGGATAAAAAGCTTTTTGATAATGCCAGGAATGCAGGGGGGAAGGGAAGGTACAGAGATATGCATTTACTGTAAGTATGAAGAAGCAGAGGCCTCTTTATCAGGCCAGCTCTAATGATGTGCCACAGTCACTTTATTTGAAAGCTTCATGGCTCACAGAAAAGTAAACAAATTCATTACATGATTTTTAAAAGAAGATTAACCGTAGTGTGTCGTCTGTTGGACAGCTGCTGCAGTCATCTTCTACAAACACTTTATAAATGACCACCCTCCGTGTTTTCCTGGGCTTTGTGCGGCTGGGTTGTTGTTTTAGTAAGTACCAGGGTGGCTTTTCTACTGAAAACTTTGCTTCCTGTATAACAGTTATGTACCTAGCTTCACCCTAAATATTATTTTATTCTCAGCATGAGTTAGAAAATGTCTTCTATGTAAATGCAACATATGTTGGGTTTTTGCATGTGTTTGCACAGGAATGATGGCTTTTCCATGGAAGTAGCTTGCAGTATTTTAAACAACAAAAAAAACCAACCCAGGTTCTCTTTACTGTCCCGTGCACAGTCGTTCTAATTTCTGCTTTATTGGCCTTTTTTTGGTCTTTGAAAACAAAAAGTTGAAAAGGTGAGGCAGAGTAAAGTTAGACAATACATGAATTGACACTGAACAAATATTAGTCCTCAGCAGGTGTCTTTGTGTTCAGGTATTGCCTTGTTTAAATACCCTTTGCTTGAACGTCAGCAAGAATACTGTTAAGAGCAGCATGTCAGGTTTTTCATTTGGAAGGGCTCGACTAACACAAATTGATATAACACTAAAGATTTTTGAGTTTATACAGTGGCTTTAACCAGTTCTTCCATAGAGCAGTTGATCTTCGTGTGCATTCAGGTTTCCGTTATGGTTTCCTAGTACAGGTGAGGAGGGAGCAGGGAGACGAGGAAGAACATTTCTCTCCCACTCAGTTTTGCCTCTGTGGGTTTCCAGTGCTCTAGCAGAAGTCCTCACCTGGCAAGTACAAAGCAAGTAAAGCTGCTGGATCTGAACCAAGTCCACTCTGTGGACAAAATTATTGTTCTTGGAAGTAGTGGTTAAATTCCTTTATCTTTTGCACTCTTGGGATGTGAGATGCTAGCACAGCTGCTGTAGGCCTGGATGGCTGCTTCAGATTGCCTCACTTGTCTCTATATGTATACTCCACCTTCATCGGTTTATAGCTGAAGTGTCCGAGGGACGTGCAGATTTGGCAGACTCACCACAAAATGTACTGTATTTATTTTGAGCAGAAGAATTACGGATTTAAATAACAAACACTCACATGCAATCTCCCATTATTCTATCCCTGTCATATAGTAGTCTGCTTCAAAGCCCATTTGTTTGCAGATATGGTAGACACTTCCTGGGCCACCTTGCATCCATTCCATTTCCACTGCTGTCAGTGGGTAGTTTTTCCCTACCCAGAGATCCCATTTTCTTGTAGATATAGCCTGGCCTTGCAGGAAGCTGTCCCTTGCTCAGGTTGTCTTACTGAACCTGGTACAACTGTTGCTGAGCAACTGGATTAATTAATGGAGTTATTCACAAATCATTACTGTCTTTGTGCACACCTTTAGCCTGCATTTTATGGCAGTGCCTGACCATGGAGGTGGCTGAGAAGCACCTTTGATACCTTTGATGAAGATATCAAAGTTTTCTTTGCGACTCTCTGAGATCTGTAACTATCATATAAGCTAAGAATTAACACCACCCATCTTGGACTTAGAAATACCTAAAAGCAAGACCAATACAGTTAAGAGTCTTGTTTGCAGAATTCCATACTTCTTTGGTTGCTTGGTTGCTACTGGGAGGTTGTGCAGAAGAGGTGGCTTCATAGCATCCAAATCCCTCCTGCTTCCCAAGGTACATAGGGGTTTGCACAACAAATTTTAGGTATGTTTAATATATAGCTAGAAGGTGCTCTGGTTACTGTACTGCTGAGAACAGTAGAGTCATCTGGAGAGGGCAGTTCTGGGGCTTCTTCAAGTGCAATATTTACAGTCTGTGAATTGAGCAGAGAGGTGATGGAAGTATAATGAACAGTAAAATTATGAAGCTTGAAGCTCCTGGTGTTAAGTATTACATTCCGTAAGCAAAGTATGCATAATTGCTTTTGTGCATATTTTTTTCGCTTTCCTGTAGAAATATTAATACTTGATTTAAATGTTTTTTCAGGAAACAGAAGAAGAGGAAGAACTTACTGCAGAGGAAAGGAGGAAACTGGAAAGAAAATTAAAAAAAGAGCGCAAGAAGAAGGAAAAGCAGCTGATGAGGGAAGCTGGGATCTCTATTAAAAAGGTGGAGCCCAAAAAGCAGTCGGGATCTGAGCTGGCTCTGGCCTATTTAACCAGGTAGGACTAGTAAAACCACTGCAGGTGCTCCCAACAGGAGTAAGCTGTAAACTGTGCCAGAAATCCAGAACAAGCTGGACCAAGTAATAACACATTAAAGGAAATTGCTGCCGTTAAGTATTAAGTTAAATGTTTCATCTCAGTTGACACCCAAGCATACAGTTGATCACCCCTTTGTATTCGTATCACAGGAAGCACCGAGAGAAGTATGGTGCAAACATTTTATAGAGAAAGACACCTCCTGTCTTTCTGATCCTGTAGTTGATATATAAATACCACTGGGTTAGCTGCACTTACAAAGATGAAAGGCACGTTGCAGAAAAGATTGCACTGAGGAAATTAGTTCTTTTTTTGGAGTGCACTGTTCTAAGCAAAGAAGTTCCAGTTGTTCTCTTTATGTAAGCAAATTGCATGAAGTGGTTAAGCATTATGGAGTCTGAATTTAACCGCCTGCATGATGTTTAGATATTTGCAAATTAAAATGGGATTATGCTGCTATTTTAAAGTTAACAGAGTACAATGCCTTATTTTTGCATACCAAAGTATACATCAAATATAGTGGCTGATTTCAGAATGGAAGCAATTACTTCATCTAGTTATTTAGAATACTCAGTATTTCAACATAAAGCAAAGCATATGATTAAACTGAAGAACTACAGCAAAGCATTCACAGTACCTTACAAGCAGTAAGAGGTCATGTATAAACAGGGCAAAAGTGCTTATTTTTTTCCAAACTGCAAAATATGCCCTGTCTGTCAGACCTCCAGCAGGCTGGTGTGTTACAAATAGCATTTTACCCCATGGAGTAATTCCAGGGTCGCATCTCTGGCCATGCTCAAAACTGAAGCATCCAGACTGTCTGAATTGTTACTTACCACTCTCGGTGGGGAGGGAGGAAATTAATTGCATTCCAGGCAGAGGGACACGTGCATTTTTGTTGCATAACCCACAGCCTGCAGTGATAGCAAAACGACAATAATACTTTTGATCTGGAAAACAGCTGGAGGAATTCACTGCTGGTTGGAACTGCAAATGGATTGACAGTTGGCTTTGAACCATCTGCTCAGACTATACTCTGGTATGTGTGCTAGTAAGTGCTGGATCTCTAGATTACGGATTTCAGGTTTGGGAAGCAAAGGAACAAGCTGTAGGGCTTTGCTTGATACTCCACTGTTATTTGGAAGGAAGTTCTTTACTGTAAGGGTGGTGAGGCACTGGAATGGGTTGCCCAGGGAAGTTGTGAATGCTCCATCCCTGGCAGTCTTCAGAGCCGGGTTGGACAGAGCCTTGGGTGACATGGTCTAGCGTGAGGTGTCCCTGCCCATGGCAGGGGGTTGGAACTGGATGATCCTGAGGTCCTTTCCAACCCTAACTATTCTATGATTCTATTCTATGATTTGTATGACTTTTCACCTTGTTAGGTGAGAGTATATGAAACTGTAATTGAACTAATATTTGAACCAGTTTAACTCCAGAGTTTCACTTAACCTGTACCAAATGACCTTAAAATAGTAAACCGGCTATGTCATTTGAACTTGTAATACACAGTTCAAGGGCTATATGTACAGCAGTAGGTTGTGAGGGATTGTTTCAGCAACAGACAATTTGAATTCTGTAGACTTAACAGGGACAATCATAAGATGCTGAACTGCCAAGCACACATAACCATGGACTCTGTTCTAGCCCAAAATGTGCTGAGACCGTCTTCCACCATTGTAAATTACAGAAAAATAACTTAATCCTTTTACACCACAGATGTTTTTTCAACCCAGCAAGACTGAAAACAGAAACAACTGGATTTAAAGTAATCAGAGAAGTAATGTATTAGCTGGGGAAGGGAAACTAAAATCCAAGCTCTGGAAGTCCATTCCAAAACCCCCAGCAACTTTAGTGGGTCAGGGATTTCAGTCTACATGTTTTTGTAGGGCTACAGGCATGAATAATATGTGGGAGGATAAGTTAAGTTTATAGATGAAGATAAGAATATAATTGGAAGTAAACAAAAAGGTGCTGTAGATTTATATTTTGCCCCACCTGCAATAAAAATCCTTACATGACATAAGAGCTGCTAAGTGAAGTGGCATCTTCATTCCCTGGTAACATGTGAATCTCCAGTAGGACAGGTGGAACTTGAAGTACCATATGATGACTGAAAATATCCTTTTTATTTATTAAGAGACTTTTTGCTGTATGAGACTACAACTGTATGAGGTGGTAGGCTATGACAGGAAAATGTTGGGTTTGTTGTAGTGAAATTTGCTTTGATAACTTTAAAAGAAAAATGTTAGAAAGCATTCAGTGAAAGATTTTTTTGTTGCACATACTTTTGACTTTTGCAAGGGAAAATGAAACTTATTTTGTAGTTCATACATATATTTAGAAGTAGTAGTTCCCTCAGAATGCAGAATCATCTTTTCTGCTATGTGGAATTCTTCAGCAGAAGAATACATTTCTGGTTCAAGCAGTAAGATCAAGGAGAATTAGCAAGGTTTTAATTGGAGGAAATAAAGCATAACTAGTATAAGGAGGGGTCCTGTGCTTATAGAAGGCCCTGCTTCTGCAATAGCTTTGTATGTTCCGTTTAAAAAATGAAGTGGGAGTAGTAGGCAGCCCACAGGCAGCACTTCTCTCTTCACTGAGACACAAAGTGACTGTCAGAAAGATGTGCCTCATCTTTTTAGTTGAGAGGAGTTAATGAAGAGAGCATTAATGGGAGGGAGGAAGGCATGCAACGTGTGGGGGGCTGGACCGCTAATTGCATACTGCCCTTCCTGACAGCTTTAGGACCAGAACTGCAGCAACAGGGCTGGATTCAGAGTGATGCTTCACACGAAGAGCCGTGCCAAGACCAAAGCGTGTGGCTGTCTTTGGTAGCATGGCTGATGTGAGCCCCTGTTGGGGGTCTTTGTAAACCTCCCTGCTGCTGGGCACAATGTGCTACGAGCTGACCAGTTCTTCCAGTTTTCCAGGTTTGTTATTTGAGTCTAAAAACAAATAATCCTTGATTCCTTGCCAACCTCCAGAGAGGTCAAATTATCATTTTGTTGAAGGGCCATCCTAGAAATTGAGAGAGGCTTTTTTCCCCTGTTTGTATGGGATGGCCACATGCAACAGCAGCTGATGCCAGCTATCAGACTGCAGCCTCCAGCCATATCTGAGGGTGCTGAAGGGTCTCCCTGTTGAGCTGTGTGACATTTGATAGACCAGGCTTTTCAGCTGCTTTCTCATTTGAATGAGACCAGAATGAGCATGAACCAGGTTTTGCACTCCTGATAAAGGAGAAGCAGCCAAATGGCTCCTGTTTTCCTCTCTTGCTTTCTGTTGACATGTGGGAAAAGGAAAAGGGGAGGAAAAAATGTCTTTGCTTCACCAATTTTTATCTCACCTTTTTCCTTGATGAGATAAGCTCAGGCAGTTTCCCAATGCAGTTCTGTCTAATGCAGCAGTTGTGGCATGCCTGTAGAAATAGAAGAAAGTCTATTACAGTCAGATTCTCCAGCTGGCTGGGGAGCAGAGAGAAAGATCTGAAGATATATAGAGGATTAAAAATAGGGAGCTAAAGTGAAGCAGAAAGGTTATATAACTGTAAGAAGGAAAAAAGAAAATGTGGAATACTGAAAAAAATCCAGAGTGGTACTGAACAGAAGAGGGAAAACCTGTAAAATTACTGCAGAGGAATAGGGAAAAGCAGCTCTGAGAAAGTATTAGTGGTTAAAGAAACTGCACAAGTCTCTTCCTTTTAATGGTGACATGCCTTTTTTCTTTATGATGATAAGTGACGATTCAGGTTTAAAGGCAAGATTGGAATGTCTCATTACTGTGATTCTTAGAAAATAGAAAATAAAAAATCATCTTTTTCTGAGCACTAAGTGCCTTCAAGTGAAAAGATGTTGCAATTCATGAAGATGGTAATTAGACTTAATTATAACCTAACTGACCTTCTGTGGTGTTAAAATGTTGGCAGAACTTGTTTGTCTTGGCAAGCCTCTCTCTCTCCTGGAATGCTTCTGTTCTTGTGTTTGGCTTAGAAAGTTCATTGCTGTATGGATCTGCACATATGGTTTTCTCCATCACCCATCAAAGGGATAGACAGAGATCTGAAAAGATGTCACTGGCAGTATGTGAAATTACAAGATTAATATCGACCGAGGTAGAAGTAGTAGATAATATTATCTGGATATTGCTGTGAATTACCTAAGCCTCGAGTTTTATTTATCATGTGTTTAAACTTTAAAAATAAGCTGCTGAAGTATGTTTTCTTTTCTTTCCATAATGGTTTGTATTATACTAGAAATACATGTCACCACAATGTTTCCCATGCATTGTCATTTCAGTTTTCTTTATAGATCTTACTTTCCCCATCCCTAATTTAAATTTGGGTGAGATTCAGAGAATGTCAGAGATTTTTTTAAAGATGCTTATAAAAATAATAACAAAGCAAGGGCATGTTACAGAAGCACAAAAATGAGACGGTCAGAATTTCCCATTGAGAGAGGAAACAGTCTGACTCTGCAGAACACAAGGTGGGTTTTGCTGAGTGCAGTGGTGGTGCTGCTGAAAGCAGAGTACAGCCCAGGGCGGTTGTTTATCTGCTGTGTTTGCAGAATGGAAACAAATCCCAGTCCTCCATCAAACTTTATAACAAACAGTGCCAAGCATGGGAGATTTTAAAACTGAAACATTGTTCTTCCTTTCAAAGTATACAGAAATCTGAGAGGTGGTTGCTGTAAGCATTTATTTTGATACTTTGATTTTTTTAATACTATTTCTCTTCTCTATGTATATATATTATAAACAAAAATAGCATATTTAAAGTATATCAGGTTTTTACTCCTACTGGAGCAGAGGCCATGTGGAGAAGGACATTAATAAAGGGTGGCTTAGTGTTCACTCAGTGTTTGCATCCAAGAAGTTTCTGATTCTTGAAGGAACCATGACAGGCTTGTGCTGGGCAGTAAAGAGGGCAGCAGCATTTGAGATTTGTGGCCAAACAGCTGAGATGACTGTAGCCCTTTAGGAAATCACAAGACGATTCATCCTACCACATTTGAGGCCAAGTGACTCTATTAGGAGAGCTTCTGAGCAAATACAACCACGCTTAATGCTGAAAAATGCTGAAAAACATTTTCTAAATTTAAGGTACATTGAGTGGGCTTGTGTCAGATTTAGTTTGCTTCATTGATCCACAATATTTTGAAGCTGTTTTTCCTCTCAAAGGGTATTTTTTAGCTGTGGTCAGTGGTGACTTGATGTGTGGTTATGAACTTATTTAAGTAATTCTTATGCTGCTGGCCTTAATCTTTATTAATTTCAAATTTGTTGATGTTTCACCATCAGTGACTTAAGTTTTTAGATATTAAAAGTAATTGATGCACTAGAAATGTAAACATACACAGATCTTCTTTCCCCCTTCCAGAGACAGGCTTCCTGGGTTTGATAACAACTAACATTAGCATTTAGTGTCATTTCTCTTTCCCCCACTGTCTGGGATGAAGAATGAGTTTTCTTCCTGATAGGGAGGTGCAGCATACATAAAAGCTCATTAGTTATCTCGAGCTTCATAAAATATTGGAGAACTGCTCAAGTGATGAATCCCAATTAGCCTGTAGTGAAAAACAGTATGTGAACTTAAAAAGAAACCATTGTAATGAGACACAGCGATGTTACTGAATTCCCTTCAACAGCTGGGCCTTTAAGGTGTCTTGAAAGAACTGCTTTTCCTCAAAGATTAGGGGAATCTTGGTGGAGGCAGGTTTTGCTTTAATAATCATAGGGCTATTTTTTAAAGGTTCTGGGGCAAGCATGAACTATGGATGTAATTAATCTATTCATACCAGCTTTTAGTCATTTTGTCACATTCATTAGTTCCATAAGAAGCCTCATGAATCCGAAGAGTCAGTTATAGGATAAATTTGCATTTGGCGTTGTTCTGCGGCTGTTTTATATGACCTTGGGCAGGCACTTGCTGCTATCTGATTTCAAAGGCTTGCACTTTTCCCAATACTCTGGAGATCAGTGAATTTGTTTTAGCACGTCTCTAACTTTCTGTATTGCTTGACTTTTAATTTCTGCCGGGGCCTGACCTGCCTGTAAGTGGGATTCCTCTACTTGACCTAAATCAGCGTGTCTGTAAAACTGAATGTTTTCCAGTTGATGTTTATAGTTGGACAGACCTTCCTTATTTTGAAGGAAGCCACTATCTCTGTTCGTGGCAAAGTGGTCTCGTGTTATTAAGAGTGACTTACCTTATCAGTATCCTACACTCCCTTGTGTAACTTCAGTACCCCATGGCATCTGATGAAGCCGCCTCAGTTTGTTTGCAGTTCCCTAGCAGCCCTGGCATTACTTACAAACTCTATAAAGCTCTCTGTTGCAATGCCCACACCTTTCTTATTTTTAGGGTGCTGGTATGCCAGCAGTTATTCTTGCGGGGGTAGGCGGAGTTGGCGTATTTGCTTCACAGATTTGATGCTGCTTAGGGCTATTCTGTGAACACACTCAAGCATATTATCTTCTGCAGAAGGTAAAGCTTGCTGTTAGGTATAGGAAGCAGAAAAATTGCTGTGTTGGATTTGTGACTGTGCAAGGCTTTCTAAATCACTGTATTGCCCCACATTTTGTAAATAAGTCCTCCCCATCCTGATGTTTGCATCCTTTACATGGCTTTATCAGTTTTCTCAATCTTGCTGCCCCTTTGGTGAAGCAGTACATCCGTAATCCTTCATCCGTTGCTGGTTCTTCCATGCACTGGTGTGTTCTATTGTTCTTCTTTGAACTCCTGTGTCTGTGAAAGTCCTGGAAATGCAAGGCCTGGAAGCAAACATGCTGTTTTGCTGGAGCCACCTTCCAGCTTCACACAGGAGGGGCTGAGAGTCTGTGATTCCTTCCTGCTCCCTGTCACTCTGGCTTTGGTCTGTGGCTTATAACTTTGGATTCTTCTTTGAGCCATAGCACATTGAGATTTCACATTTAATTTGCTGCATCCTAAAAACCTTTGGGTTTCTTTTCTCCCCTCAAACTACTACTCAGTTTTGTGTTAATGACAGTGTTGGCATAAACATGCCAGCTATAGCCATAATAAATTTTTCACTGGCTGTAAAAGGGACAGTGCTTCTCATTGTACTTCAGCCTGGCTACAGCAAGTCAGATACCCTCCTATTTCAGAGCTAGCTTTACAATATACATTTCCAGATGTTATTGTTCTCATTATCATCTTATTATTCAAACCATGCATTTAGGATTCTGTGAATGTCACGTTACACTCTCGGTAATAGCACCATACAGCTTTTGTCTGTTTAATCAAGACGTCTGACGGCAGCCAGACTTGATGGTTTTCAGTCCCTACGATACACTCACTGGCTTCTGGATTCACTTTCCTGTATCTTGATGGCAAATGATACGCAGAACTGTGGGAGCTATGCCAGTGATTTTCTGACCCCTGCATAACATCCCCAGGATGTCATATTGTTCAGGAATTGCTTTTAAACTGTTATTAACTTCTTGGTGGGTTAGCTGCTTTTTGTGGTTCTAGTACAACAATTTCACTGCATTGCAAGAAGCATGTTGACATCTTAATTTAGTAAGTGCATGCAGATTACTGTTTCTTAATGTATATCTCATCTCTTTTCCACCTATAAATACAGCTGTCCAGACTGAGTGATCCAGGTTTTACCTGATGAAGGCTCACCTAAAAAAGGAATGCAACATTTTCGGTCTGCAGCTCTTCCATTCAAGTCCAACTTTGCCATGCAGGTGGTTAAAGAGACGCTGACACTGAACAGAGGAAAGTGCCTGCATAGCACAGTGCTGTGCAGAAGTACCAGTTTGGGTCTGGGAGCTGAATAGCCAGGTTAAAACCCAGATGAGCCTGAATTAAGAAGTCATGGCTCGTTGCAGATGAGCTCAGGCAGAGCATGGGGATGGTTTGTAAGTTGTACCACTTCAAGTGCCAGAGCGGGCACCAAGGCTTCTTCAGCTGTTAACTGAAGATAAACTTGTCAGTTAAAGCTAATGCTGACAAGTAATAGTGTTGTTTACTATGTAGTTCTAAAACCAGCAACCAAAAGTAAGAACAAAAAACAACTTCAAGTAGCTTGGAGCCAATCTTAGCTATTTTTACCAGGAACTTCTGGGAAGAAAATGGAACTGTAGGAATATATTCTGGGTATCAGTAATGGTTTACTGGAAATGCTCCAGATGGACAGAATTACTTTTTTAATATCATTTCAGTCACTTCAGGCAAGTTCTCTCCATACTGGTGTATCTGGATATATTTTGCCAATTCTAGCTTGCTGGGTGAGCAGGTCTGGTTTCTAGAGACAAAACATTCTGAAATACCAAGATTTAAGACTTTTAAGCTTAGTTGTATGTGGAAGTTCTCAGATGCTGCAGATATCTCTGTGGTATTTTCCTCATTGAGAAGTAGGAAGTTTTAGAAGCATCAATGATTGCATGATTTTCCAGCCAAATTAGTAAATGCTAATGATGCAACTCATTTAACTGAGCTTTGGAAGAGCAGCTGGACTAACACTACTTTCCCTGAACCAAATCTCTTATGGCTTAGATACTCATATTCTAGGTAAACTCTTTTCTGTAGGAAATGGTTTTGGAGTAGCTTGCTTAGCCCTAACATATGGCTTAAGAGGAGAAAGCAAGGGAAGCTCATGTCTATACTATATTTTTTCTCCATCAGAGTCAGGAGCTGTTCTATCTCCCTAAATCTGCTCATTGCCCTACTTACCTTATGGCAGAGGAAAGAGATTTCTTCTTGTAATTTCTTGTAATAAGTGGTCACTAAATTTAACAAAAAGGGAGAAATAGATTAGGAAACACTAATTCTGCTTTATGGCTCCAAATCAAATTTGTCTTTCTAAATCTTTGCATAATTTTATGGCAGGTCACAAGGACACAGCTCAAAGCATATTTCAGGAGAAGCTGCAGAGTGATTTACTTTGAAACCTTCTGTCTCTTTGTGCTTCTGCCTTTTTTTCAGAGTGAAACAAAGCTGTCAAAATTGTTACTTGGGCATTTTGTTCAGGCATTCTCAGGGGGAAATAACATAGTTAATAGCATCATTAACATGAAGTCACAAATGTTTTCATCAGACATCTATCATTTACAGGATCAGCTGAAAAATATATTCTTGAATAACCAGCTCCATCTTTAAAGGGATTTTTATTTTTTTGCTTTTAAAAGATATTTTCTCTGTCTTCTCCCTGTCATAGTAATGGTAATTTGCTTTTCCATAGTGCCTTTCCTGATAGCATATCATGACTGTGTTTTGTTAGAATAAATGAAAAATATTTTGACACTAATGTATTCACTCTTGTTATGACAGCTTTCGAGAAATTGTTATATTACCCCGTTTTTCAGATAGGTAAAATTAAACAGTGATGAAGTCTGTGACTCACCAGTGTCCTTGTACTATCTGAGGGTCTCCTTTCAGACAAGTGACACAAGGGAAACTAGACATAACTTTCTTCTCATCTGAACACAGGCCCTGTTTTCTTTGGCCCTATACCAGCATCTGGTCCCAACAGACCTATAGGATTTTCTCAGTTCCTTATTCTGAAAGAGGAGTTTGCATGGGGTTTTTTCTGTAGTGGCATCTCAAGACATTCCTAAAGGCCATTAGCAGCTATACTAATCTCTGGGTGGACGCACAATGTGTGGATTAATATTCCAAACCCTTATGTGATTGGGGTCTCCTTGCAGTTGTGATCCTTTATAGTATTTCTGCAAATGACCAAAGCAGCTTTATTCCACTTTATTGCTGATGATAAAACTATGAACAACATCTCCTGAGTTAGCCAGCTGGAGGTTGCAGGCAGCACTTTTATTCCCCATCACGTATGTAAGAATTTTCTCCTGCATATAATGATGTATCAGATAAGATTGGTGGCTCTTAAGTTGACTTGTTCTCATGGGCCCAAGGAGGCTTCCCATGCATTCGTGGTGAACGGATTTTTTCCAGAGGTTAGTTTGCTTTTATCTATTTATAATTTTTGCAGTAGGATGTTTGAGTTTGCTCATTTTCACATACATGTTGCCGCAGCTATAAATTGCATTAGTGGTAATTAACTGTCATGCTGTAAAGTGCTTCCTCAGTTAGGAAAAACTAGATTATGTGTGTGAAGTCCATAAATATTGGGGTAAAAATAGTTAAGGTTTCTTTGCCTGATTCTCTTTCCTGTAAGATAACGTCTTTATTTCCAAACCTAGTTAAGAAAATTTAATGCATCCTTTCTTAATGACTCTCATTTCCAGTAACATAAAATTTAGTATAAATGAATTTTTTTAAGTTTATTAGATGTAGCCATTAGATATTTCTCACTGAGATCCAGCTTTCATCTGTCCATGGTGTTATACAAAAGAGATTGCATCTAATTGAATGATTATGCAGCTTTAATAAATTATTTAATCACAAATGACTTTTAGAAACCTTGTGAGATATATTAGGGAAATTCAGAAGCAGAAGTCTTTAATAACAGGCCATTCTCCTTCAACTGTATCCTGACAGTAGCTAGAAACCTTCATTGCTCACTGAAGCTGTGAGTGCTCAACACTTCACACAATCACTTTGACCTTTCCATTTGTCTTGGGGGGAAATCTTGTGCACTAGTCAGGTCGGCTAAAACCAGAATAATTAAAATTGTCCATATCACATTTAAATGTTACAACAAAGTAGCTCTTGGTATTTTTAAACCAAAAGCAGACTGCAGGGATTATTTACTTAATTTTAGTGAAATTCTGTTTGCAGTTGGGGCTTCATTGAAGGTGCATGAGGCATAGCTTCTTCCTCTCAGCCTCTGAAGTCTGCTTTCTCCTGGCTCTCTGAACTCCTTGCGTAGCACCTGGCTCCGAGCCCAGGCATCCCATCCTTAACCCATCTTCTGGGTTTTGAGAAGAGGGATTTTGTGCTCACCCATCTTCTTCCATTCAAGCTGTGTTCTTGACATGGCAGAAATGCAAAAAAGAAGAGTTTATGTTTCCTCTGTGTCATAAAATTTACATCTAGGAGAACAAACACTGCTGTGCACTTCCTCAAACACATTCAAACTATTCATCCAGTGCCCAAATACTCACAATAGTGGCGAGTAGTTTCGTAGCTCTGGGGAATCATTTAGTCAGCCAAAGCCAAAATTAAAATTTAAAATGCAGTTGGCAATGGTTATTAATCAATTAGCTCCAGGGAGCTGTCAGGGCTTCCAAGCCAGAGTTAGAATAACCAGCAATAGTTTTGAAATAATAAAACTGGATCCTTAATAAAACTCGTCTCCTGCTTCACACATTTATTAATATGATGATGCCCGAAAAGGTATCCGTGATTACTTTTGTATGAATAAAATTGAATTGGAATGTGAGCCATCTGCAGGAAGCAGTAATTGGCAGATCAGCCTCTTTAAGCATAGATTACTTAAAATCATAGTAGTGTAATGCACATCACAGGATATTAGAAGAGGAGAGTCTGATGCTGTCCTGAATACTGTAGTGCAGCAGCAGATTTTATTATGCAGTGAGAGATACCTGAACGTAGCCACTAAATCAAGAAAATGTGAGTGGGCTGTCAGCGCCTGTCTCTTTTAGGTTGATCTTGATATTTTCATTGGCTTGTCCCTTTTTAGAACTCTTCTGCAGAAAGAATAAATCATTCTGTAAGGTTACAATTTAGGTGATTCAGGTGGCTTGGGGTCTGCAACACTAAGCCAGTGCTGTGCCAGAGGTACAAGGCCAGTCCTGCAGCAAGCCCTGTTGGGAAGTCTGCAGGAACAGGATTTGAATCTTGTGGGGAGGAAAGGAGGCCAGTTGGGCTCCCTGAAACTGAGACCAGATATCCTGGATGCTGAGAGTCAGAAAGGAGTGTGCATGGTGCTAGGACTTAGTGCAGGTAGGCATTTGGTACACAGAGAGCTCGTTAGTGTAATGACAGAGCATTGCTTTTTCATATTATAGTCAAATGCTACTCTGGAGTTTGGAACCACGGGAGAGCACTTCTGATCCTGTTGTCTATGGAAGCCCATTGGGTCTTTCCAAAGGTAAAAACCGCACAGAAACAACCAACCTGGAGTTAGCACCTGGCTGTATAAAGCAATGCATTTTTAGCAGTGCTGTTGATCAGAGGCCCAGCTGGATTAGACACCTTCACAGGGTACCAGCCTCATTATGTAGCTTCAGGACTTCTTGACATAGCCTATGCAAATTAACTGAGTAACACAAACTTTCAACACAGTATACTGAGCAATAAATTGGCACTTTGGCATCCTGGCTGGTGCAAAGCAAAATTGATCAAGCCAACATCTTCAGTGTTCAGTCTTTCTCCAAGGGATCATTTCTTCATCCTTCCTCAAAAACTTTCACTGATAAATAAAGTTGGTTTCTCATCCAGCATTTTCTCAGCACTACTATATGGAAAACCATGACACTTTCATAGATTTTTGGTGTTCTCTTATTAAAAGCCAAAAGTTAGTTTTGTTTTTTTTGTCAGGATTTTTTAATCATTGCTAGCTTTGAGATAGGCCTTAAAATTATACTGACTTTTTTATCATGTTAGTAAATATTTGACTTCTGATAGCAGCTTTTTGTAGCTTGTCTAATTCTTCTTTCATTACCACTGTAATATTCTAAGTATAGCTAATATAGGTATGAGCCAGCACTGCTGAAAGTACAGAATTTTTTGTATAGACACCCAGAACAAGATTGGGGTATATTAATGCCTCATTAGCTGTATACACATTACTAGGTATTACTGTTGTAATTTTGTGGCACTAAGCAATAGAATTGAATCTTTTAGATCTGGCTTGAAAGAGCTTGCATTGCTTATCCCAGTGAGTTTCTCCAGCTGAGAACCACCCCAGAACCTAGTCTTATCCCAACAAAATGGAATCATAGAGTCACAAGCAGTGATTTCAGCTTGATTTCAATCTATCTGCCCTTCAGATCCTTCCTTTGAAATGCAAAAAATGACCTTAATTGAGTAATCTGTTATTCTTTTTTTCTTTGAGATGCTGGGAGGGGGTGGACAGAACTTTCCTGTTTTTTTAGTTTTTTAAACCTCTTTTAGTTTTTAAAGCGGATTTAAAAGAAAAAAGCAATGAAAATGAGCTACTGGTTGCAACTCAGCTTGAATCCATGCCTTGGCAGGAGTATTCTGTACCACAGTTGGATGTTAATGTGTTAAGACAGAAGAGAAGTGACCGTATTTGTTTTTTCTGGGTCTGGTAGCGTATCCCTCATCTGATCATCAGAAGCAGTTATATAAATGGATTGTTGCCAACTCTTTACTTGCAGCTGGCTTCTGACATGATTTTCATACAGACTATGGAACCCTCTTTATCTCCTCATACCACCCAGAATGTTCTTCATGGGAGGGAGGCACAACAGTCGTTTTCATATTCCCTTTTCCTTATTTCTGGTCTGGGCATCAGTGTGACCAGAATTAAGTGCAAGAAAAGATAGACATCTGGAGAGGAGATGGGACTTCAGCACAGTTGTATATTCCTTTCAGGAGCAGAACAGATTGGCTAGGAAGAGCTCAAACTCTTTATTTTTTATTATTCTTCTGTGATAATTCAACTCTGACCTTGTCTTCTTCTTATGAATGTATGTAAAATAAAAACCACATTTAGCTTAATAATACAGTCATTAGCGGTGGGCTTTCACGCCTACTGCTGACCTTTTTGTTATTACTGAAAACAACAGAAAGTTCTTAGCATATTATTACTGCTATAAATATATTTTCAGCTCAAAATGCAGTTTTGCTGCAGGCAGGCTAATGCAGATACCAGCAACTAAATAACTGTATTAGAAAAAGAATTAAAATAATAAATTAAAGGAGCTTTTCCCAGTGGAACACTCTTGGCATATGCAGGTAGGCTGGTGTCTATGACAAGGTGAATCACAGTGAGACATCCTACATGTGTTGTACCATATGAGAGATATGAGCTGTACTGATGACCTGCTGTATGATTTTGAGGCATTGTTGCAGTTTTCGGGGTCATCTTGCCATTCCACTTATCATCTGTCTCATCTGTTTATACTCAAAGCTCTTCAAGGGGATGTCTCATGTTGCATTTGAACAGTGCCTGCAGTGAAGGAGGAAGGGGATTTCTAGCTTGGCCAAAGCTTCAGGATACAAACATAATATAAAACATTACAAATAATGGCAAGTGATAAAAGTACATATAATAAAAGATACACTGTGATAAACATTTTATGTAGATTTAATCAAAGCTTTGCTTTAAGGCACAAAGGCCCTTTCCTTTTGCTTTATAAATACTTTCTAAGAAAATTCTGTGTAGTTTGCTGTACGGGTACAATCTGTCCTTATATTGGACATCAGGACAAAAATGGGACACTAAAAAGCAAGTTTATTTTTTCCTGCATGTGTGAGTCCTAAATTTAAATAAAAGAGAAAAAAAAAGCTTCTTCCCTTCGCCTTTTCACAAGTCTTTAGTCACTATGCTGTGTCTAAACCAGATGGAAGAATATATTAAAAATTGTTTTTAAACCACAGATTGAGAAATAGTGCCAGGATTTTCAACCAAAAATGTGGCACTGATTCTAAAATCTGTTGACAATTTTAGAAAGTTTTCTGCTGGCAAAAGAGCTCCATTAGTGTCTTCTCTTCCAGGAAAATAAGGAAAACCTCTATCTGAGTCATAATTTAATTAGCTTCTAAACTGAATTTGAGAATATCAGTGTAAATATATTAGCTTTCTCCAGGAATTGAAATTGGCGGATAAACAGAGTCATCCATAACACAGGAAAAACACAGTTAAAAATTTAGGCTATGAGTCTCTTTATATATTAATATGTAGATTATATATAATATGTAATCTATGTATGAGTTCTGCCACAGATTAGTGTGTCTAAGATTTTAACTGCAGCCATTCAGGTCAAGTCATTAAAAGTCTATTTAGTGTTTGAATTTTGGACGTCTTTTCCAAATGAAGAACATGAGCATCACATGCACTTGGAATTCGATTTCCTCTTACGCTGCATTGAGCACTGAAGCACACTGCAAGGCAGCTTGCTGGACATGCAAGTGTTGACAAAGACAGACATTCAAAAACTATCCTTATAAAAGTAAATTCATTTTAAATACCCCTGAGAGAAAAAGAAGAAATTCTGAATACCCCCAAGAAAAATAAACACTTTTTACATTTCCCTTTAAATAATTGCATGTGTTGTAACTGGACAAAAACTTATTATTCCTCCTTCACTATATGCACTGCAGGGCATATATAAAACTCCCAGCCACATCCATATTTTTTTACTATATATCCATATAAAACCCCATCCATAAAATGGCTCTTCTCCGGCAAGAATGAGTTTGCACCTGATTTCTGCTCCCTCTGTGCTGCTTCCAGTGATTCCAGGGAGGCTCTTTGAGGTGCTGGGTTCCTCTGCTCACCTGTAGGCCACATGTGATGTTACAGTCAGCGCTGAACTGGCTTGATAACAGCATCAGAGCTTCCAGATTTGGGCCTTATAAGGCAGTGAGCTTGCCTTAATCATAAATGCACCTCAAACATAAATGCAGTATTTTAAAGCTGTTGCTATTGTATGTATTGCATTGTGAAATATTACAGCAAACCACTTGTTTAAGCAAGGTTTTAAATCTCCTTAAGGGAATTTTTTAGTGCATGGTTGCTCACTATTGAGGAAGCACCTGCTATCCACATCTTACGGATAGGGAGTGAGTGCAGCAGTGAACCTTTTGCACTGTTCGCAGAGAGCTTCAGGGGTAAAATGTTTAACTTGATGCCTTGATCATGTACCATAACTTCTGTGCAGTCTTGCTTGTGGGGTGTGTGGGATCATGACATAGGTGATCCTTAAAGACAGGTTTCGTGGTGATGAAAAGCTGACAAAACAGAAAAGTACCCAGATAAATGAGGTGGGAAGAGGGGCGGCCATGGGGGGTGAGGGGAGACCGTGAGGTGTGAGCGGGGGTGGCCGTGTGGGAAGATCATGACAGGAGAGGTGGGGTGGTCCAGAAGGGAAATCAAGGGTGGCGATGAGAGGTGAGGGGACAAGAGAGGCAGCCATGAGGGATGAGGGGAGATCGTGAGGGGACAGGAGGGGTGGCCATGAGAGGTGAGGGGTGATTGTGAGGGGGGAGCCAGGGCAGCCATGAGGGAAGATCATGAGGGGAGAGGGGGGGCAGTCATGAAGGGAGATAGTGAGGGGCCAGGAGGGATGGCCATGAGGGAAAATCATGAGGCGAGGGGTGGGGCGGTTATGAGGGAAGATCATGAGGTGAGATTAGGGGCAGCCGTGGGCCATAACGGGTGGCCATGAGGGGGGATCTTGAGGGGAGATGAGTGGCCATGATTGTTAGCAGCTGTACAGTGTGGGGCCACTGTGAGGGGGCGGATGAGGGGTGGCTGTGACTGGAGATCATGAGGGGCAGCCATGAGGGGAGATCAGTTTGCCCTGGCATGGTTTAGTGGTGGGCTTGATGATCTTAAAGATCTTTTTCAAGTTGATGCTATGTTTCTGTGATTCTAATGTGACAATTTTTGTATAGTAGTGCAGTGTGCTGCTTTTAATGTTTTCAATAGATCTTTTCAGTGTAGCCTCGAGTGTGGTATAATGGACCAGATCCATTGCTCTCTCGCTCCTTTGAGACTCAGTGAAGATTGACAGAGTAAGTCACAAGGGCCCTCATGGATAAATCACAGGAAAGCAAAAGGAGGCAGCACCATGACCTGGTTCTCACAGCTGGAGAAACCTTTCAGGTTAATTCCCTGATGCTAAGTGTGGGCTGTGTGCTGGAGAGATCTAAATTTGGGGCCCGTCTGCTTTACCTTGGATAGATACCCATGCTGGACCGCCAGTGGCACCAAATTGGAGCAGCAGATGTAGGTGAATCTCGGTGTCCTTGCATTTGGCATGCAGCAGTGCTCTTGTGTCTTCTGGAAAGCTTTTGGCAGTCACATATCTGTCTCTCTGGTCTCTCAAGACTTGTGTCCTACCCAATAATCTTCTCAAGTTGAATGAGTAAAACGGTTGCTTCTCAGCACAGTGTTTTTATGCACATTGATTATTGCATAATTGTGACAGCTTTGCAGGTTTTGTGCTGGCCAGTAGTCTGAGTAGATGCTTTGTATTGTCTTCCTGAATCCAATTTGTAACAATAATGTTTGTCTCTTACTGTGTTTCTGGAACCAATTTGCCTACTTTCTCTTCCCTTTCTCTTTCTACTAGGACATCCAGGGAGCGCTGTGCCCTGCACACTGCCAGTTGTCTTCTGTATGCCTACTTATGCTGCCTCTATTCCCATGTTTTGGGAGCAGATTTGCGTGAGGTTATGAGACTAAAAGTCATTTATGAGCTAAACCAGTGAGAATCTTGGGCAGCTTTTCCACATGAGTCTCTCGTGCTAAAATCCAGACTCCCAAATGTAAAATTCCCTAAGCTGCTTGATTCATTTGATTCATTTCCTCTGTATCTTCAATTTCAAAGCCATTTAGGAAGATCATTTGCACAAACATAAAAGTTCTCTTTAACTAAAGTCAACCAATGTGTTTTTTCAATGTGCTGGAGCTCGTAAGGAAGATTCAGACACTGACTGTGTAAAGAAGGCAGTTAGTGTTTGAACAATATAGTGAAAATTAGCCCGAGGCATACTGGAAAACTGCATGTTTTACACATATATATTTTTGATCCAATTCCATAGTTTATATTAGATCTGGACATAGGTGCTTCTAAAAGCTACCAAATTAATTCAAACTGTGGAAAAAAATTGTGATTGTCCATAAAAAGGTTTTTTTTAAGCTATAATGTAGTTGGTATATTTAATCATTCAAAGAAAAAGCCTTTTCTACTGCTGTAGTATGTCAAGGAAGCTTATCTGCATATAAACAACAAAATGAGACCTTTCTTGTGTTACAGAGCTTCAACTTTTGTAGTTGAACATTTCTAAAGATGTACTAATGATGTCATTCTGATAAACAAGGTACCCCTCCCACCCTGTCATGGAGTGATACTTTCCATAGGTTTTAAAGCTGTCATATGAGTAGGAAAAAAGCTATCATAGTCATAGGAATCAGTGGAAAACTTTTATTTTGATAGCTGCTGGGGGGGCCGATTATAGGCAGCAACCTCAGGTTATCTGTCTTAAAGATTGTGCATTCATTATCATGAGTGTTTTGCCCACAGTTTGATAGGAATTATGGTCAAGAGAAGGACCATTTTCTGGAAGGGGGAGAAACAGGAATTGATGCAACCGTGGATAAAGTACCAGTAAAAAAGTGCTTTCTGCGGTTGTTTATCTTAAAGGATTTCTTACTTGTATCAGTTATTATGGTGTATATAGATCAAAACCTTTCAGGAAGGCTCGCTGAAACTTTTGTCTGTTCCTACAAGAGAATTCACTAACGTGAAAGTCAGTGTGGGGTCTTAGATGCAGAAGTATTGCCTTAACATTTAGAAGAGAGCATATGGTTTTGGTAATAGGCTAATAAGAGCAATTAACCTTACAGTGCACTCTGTTGTTGATCTCAGTTGTTTATAAACTGGGTAATAAAGATATTTTAACATCCTATAGCTTTATAGGAGATTAGTCAAATCAGGCTGTATTTTTCAAGTTGATGTATAACAGTCCTCAGGTGATAGTATAAGTGATAGAAACATAAAACTAGCAGAGAATAAAATGTTCAGAGTACTGTGTGGTGTGTCTAACCAATGAATATAATCACAAATACATAAATGCATAGTATGGTTTAAAGAAATAAAAAAGTGTTAAATGTTTTCATTAGAAGGACGACTCTTTTCACAGGATGCAGTCACAGGTCTGTCATTCAGCTTGTTCTTGTCACCTTCCAGAGATTAAAATGTAAACTGGTTCCAGGTTTATTCAATGTAAAAACTGATTTTAAACTTACCTTCTTCGTATGTGCAAATAGACAGCATTTCTTATAACATCATCCATGTAGTTGTTCAGAAGGATGTACTTCATAAAAGAATGGGTTTCTTTTAACAGCAAGCACCATCACTGTCTTTTGGGTTGTTTTTTGAAGGACTTAATAGTCTTGTGGCATTACTACCTGCAGAAATTCCAGTTTCTCAGTTAAGAGCTACTGTGTTTGCTTGCCCCAGAAACTGCACCCACAAGAAAAGCCCTTTTTACTTCATTCTCTGTCAGCTCCTTGCATTGCAGGTGGTATATTTTGACGTTGTTGTTCAGTTGGGCATCTTGCTGCAAAGCCAAGTGACACCAATGGTTGAATGATCTTTATTTTGCACGTACTTTGGTTTCTAGGTTGGTAGTGATGGGAGAAGAGCATTTTCCCCATAATAATATTTTTTTATTTGGTTCTGTAACTTTTGGCAGTTCAGCTTTTGGGCTCCTGCTTTTGTGCAATATTTGTTTTGCAAACTTTTGCCCATTTACAGCAATGTCCCAAAAGAGACTTCTAAATCAGTTCATTTGTGGATTTAATTTGACTATGATATATTTTAGTTATTAGTGTTTTGTTTATCCTTCCTGTTATTTGTCTGAGTTTTACCTTATGGACTAGTTACAGACATTTTTATTGAATTTAGCTGGTCATAGCCCTAATGACTTGCTGCTGCTTTTTCTTTATCCTGAATTTGAAAGTCAGAACAATAATTTTTTTCTTTGGGTTTTCTGCAGAGACTTCCATGAAACCCTTCTGCACAAATTTGTGGTCTGATTTTTCCTCTTTCATTGAATTGACTGAAAAATGTATATGCTGGTGCAGCATTCACCAAATATGAGGACTTTTGCTTTATTAGACTTGGCAGTATTTAAACAATACTAATTCTTATACCCAGCTGGCTTTTCAAATTGATTTCTGTGCTCTCTGTTGCTGTGTAAAACAAGCTGGAACATTAAAGGCATCATGCATGCTACCCTCTGGAGACTTGTTTTCTAGAGAAAAATCAAATAAGTGTAAATTTTTCTGGTTTTTCTCCTCATAGGTTTTCTTCTGGATCTTTAATGACATTCCAGTGTACTCACAGATTTTGCACATATTAAGATGGTAATTTTAAAGCACATTCTTTTAAAAAGCAGTCTTTTTAGTGAGATTTGCTAGCTTGCTCTTTGTCTATAGAAATAAAGGTCTCTTTCATCACCTAAAACAGATTACACCAGCTTTAAAATCATGTTCAAGATGTACATAAATGTGACATTTTAACCCAGCTAAAACCGCGTATTTAAAATGTGTTTCCTAAATAGTTCAAGAACATCTGCAGATGTTAATTATTTGGTTTATCCTCCCAGTTTAACGGTATTGAAGCAGCCTGAAGTTTTGAGCTACGTACTAGAATTCCTGGGGAGAGTGAGACCCAGAAAGCATTTTCCTGTCCTGTAAAACCTAGTATTTAAGTCACACTTTTGGACAAATCCCAGTCTTAAAACATATGCTCCTAAAGAATGAATTTTCTCTGCTCTAGAAGAGTCATCTGTGATGGGCTTCAGCCTTTGTTGAGGTGACTGTGTAGCACGAGTCTCTCTTTCCAGTGCTTTAGAGGCTGCTTAATTTCATGTCAATTTATTGTGAAATACCAGCTTACTGGAACCCAGACTTGATTCCTTGTCCCCTCCATGTCCCTGCATACTCAGATAGCCCTGCAGCTGGGGTAAGGATTTGGTTGCTGTGGGTCAAGTGAGGGCAGTGACTTCTCATAAAGGACTGGTTAAAGCTGAGGAGTGGGAATTGATTTTTACCTTCAAGGAATCAGTGCTTTGTGATGAAAATTTAGAACATTTTTGGCCATTATGTCTTCTTACAATCTTTTCACTTCTTACATGGAAGCCAGGTAGCCATCCGTTGTGTTCTTTTTGTCGCTCACACAGCACGCATGCTAGTATCCGTTTCACAGAGTGTCATAAACTCTATGTCGTGCAAATGAAGCTGCATGGAGTCATTGTAGGAAATAATAATGATGTTTCAATCATGGTATTTAATGTGTTTTTTTACTACAGCTGGTCTGAAAACCCAGAAGAGTGGAAGTTTCAAAAGACAAGACAAACCTGGCTTCTCTTGCACATGTATGATAAAGAAAAGGTTTGTATTAATGTTGCGTCTTCTCAGAGCAAAGATGATTTAAACATTAGTTGTAGCTATTTTTTATTCACTAAAAGTTGCTAGTAATAGCCATGCACTTTGCTAATAATTTATAAATCAATTACTTTGTGTTTTAACTAAAATGTGGAATCATTTAGTTTAAAAAAACTAAAATGTGGAATTATTTTAATTGGTTGTAGTTAATCTTTTGTTGGTGATCAGTCTCCTGTGTACTCTAGATTTTTATTCTTGATAATATGTCATTTTTATACTTGATCTATGGCAAGCATAAATAGAGCAGGTCAATATTTTATATAAATCTGGAGCTTACTAAGAATTTGAGTCATCTTTCATTTCTGACTGTGGAACCCAGTATTATAAATTGTGATTCTCATATTGCTTTAGATATCTCTGGCTCCATATAAGATGTACAGCCATCTTGCCAAGATGTTAAAATAGCTTTCTCATTAAAATATAAGTGAAACCTGATGTTGATTGTAAAAAGCATGAAGTATAACCAGAAGCGAGGCTTACATCATTACTGAAATCCATTCATTTCATAACTTAAAAACCAACATAGATTGAATTTCCAATAAGCATCTGGCTATTGTGGTATTGAGTGGGGGCTTCCAGTCATTCACTGTGTTGTTTGGTAGGGCAAATATCTGGCCATTTGCACAGGGCCTTTCTTGTTGATTCATTTAGTTGACATTCAGTTAGGTTTTGCTGACGTTTTTGTGTGCACTTCAACATTTGAGCATTACCAACGGCTCTTAAGAGAATCACCTGACATAGGGTGTTACCTTTATGATGAAAATACTTTTAGAGAACCAGATAATTAAAAGCAGGGTTTCGTATGGGCAGAAGTGTTCACAGAATATAATACTTCACAAAGATTAGTTGCAGAATGCATATTTGATTGTAAATATCTAGGTTGTTTGCACTTCTGTTTTTTAAGTTTTTCCTGTGAAAGTCTTTTTTTCAACCTTTCAGAATCAGTGTATGGTCTTTAAAACGATCTAGAAATTGTTTTGCAGGCAGGATGATGTTTTAGCTTTTTACCTGTTTACTTCAAGTTTTGTGTTGAAATATACTGGGAAATAATTAACTGCAAGAAGCATTTGTTTATGTATCAAAACACAGCTGAACTCCTTATTTCTTAGCACTGAAGTGAAACTTCGTCTTTTTTTAATCTGCTGAAAGTGCAATGATTCATTTAAATTCACATATTTTGTAGTTTAATAATCAGAGATACATTGACTATGACTATTACATATGACTATGTAATGGTTAACATCTGCATTCAGATGCAGTATTTAGTAGAACTGCTCAAGTGCTTATAATTAAGCACATGATGAAGTCTCTTTCTTCATCAAGACTGTGGGAAGGGCAGACCATATTCTTTTGAATATTTTTTATATGCAGTTGAACTTCCTATCCATGACAGAATAAAATCTGTCGGATATCTATCCAAGCATGACTAAAATACAAAAGGAGACATGAGTCTCTTTCCTTCCTCAGCAGCTTCTTTGATCTCATGGTGTCACTTGGATGCCTACTGAAAAGCCATGCAAAGGAGTGAGTTGAGTTTCCTGGACAAATAGGCCTCTTTCTGTGTGAAATAAGTTGAGTTTTTAAAGTCCTTTGTAACATGAGGGGTGTTTTTAAGTCCCTTTAAAATCCATCTGGTGGTTGGCTGACAGCTTCCGGCCCAAGCCTATATACCTATAGTGCATATAATGGATCAAGATCCCATATAAAATAAACACTACATCATTTGTTGATCTTTGTCATCCGGTGCAGCATTTTTAGAAAGGAGCTACATCAGCTGTCTTCAGCTTCTGGGCAGCCGGGCCCTGGAGGGGTTTCTGAAGCTTCCTTAGAAGGTGACAAAAAAGCAAGCTTGGCTGCAGTAAGCTGAAGTTCTCTAGGCAGATACCTGTATTTGTTTTGCAAAACCTGTGGGCATCTGCAAGTCTAAAAAGCCTGAAACCTCCAGAGCTACATAGTATAGTTTGAAAGTGATAACTGTTCTTGTCCGGCTACTGTTCTGTAGTGTTTCTCCCCCCTCACCCCTTTTCCCTGATGACAGTAATTATTTTGGGATATTTCCATGTTAGCTCCAGTGCATATTAGCTGGTTAGAACAGAGGTAAGGTTAGTGTGTGAGAGAGAAAAAGAAACTAGAAAAATGTCAAAGCAGTTTAACAAAAGAGTAATAAAATCCCATAAGCATCACTTCCACTTGCCAGAGCCGTGGTGGGAGATCTGGATATCTGATTTCAAGCCAACCCAAAAGCTGATCTTAGAAGATGGATTGTGTTTCTTTCTATAAAACCACAACAAGAGTGCCTGAAATTTCGGGTCTTGTACTGCTATATTTGACAATTAAAATTGAATATCATTAATTTTGCTGCCACTTTTGGTGTTCCATCTCTATTGTATGTCTAAGTTAGGAGGAAATGTGACACTCTCTTGCCTCCTTGGTACTGTATTGTATTACTCAGCTTTTGCTGAGATAAACCTAATACCTGCATTAAAGAAAAAAATCGACTTTTTGAACACTTGAGCAGTTATCCTTAGGGCAAAATACTAAATGTTTGCTAGGCTTCAGGCAGCCACATGTCTGTCTGCACACTTAGTATTTCTACGTTTTGAGTAGGTTTTAATTGCCCCTTCAAGCACTTTGCTTTAATGATACTATAATAACTGTAATTCCACAGAGTGAGGTATGCCTGTACCACAAGGTCTGAGAACAAGAGGTGTAAATTACGTAGATAACTTGGATAAGGTTTGAAATACAGAAATGTTGCTGAGATTTAAAAACCCTGTAATGAGCATCTGTGTTAAAGGAGCACTATCCTGCTGATATTGTTTGTATCTGAACTTTTTGTCTGTTATTTGTACCAGCTTACTGTGAGTAAAAAGGTTGCAAAAATATAGGCATTTTTCATTATTTTTAAATGTGTTTAATTTGTATATTATAGCAACACTTCATGTATCATCCATTTCAGTGTTAGTCACTGTAAAATTTATTTTTTTTGTATCTGTGTTGTTTCTTTAATGCAAGGGTGTTTGTGTGAAGAATTAGAAGGTTTTCCATAGTGTAGAAGTGATGAGGCTGAATGCAGACTTTAGTTTTGATTTATTACTTTGAAGTATCTCTGATTGATGAAGGCGCTGTTGGGATATTCTTTCTTCCTCTTCTTTTGGAGTGATAGAAGTTTCAGTGATCAAAGTTATGCTGCCAAATGTTGATGGAGAAATAAGTTGTAAATTAAGTATCTGTTGAAGCTCTGTCTTCTGTGAAATGTTGATACTTTGCAGAATTGAAACAGCCCTTGAATAATGAGTCTCCAATCCTTCAAATGCTTATGTATGTGTTTAACTTGACTCATGTCAAGTTATATGTGTAAAGTTAAACATGGAGGAAAATATTTGCAGGATTAGGTCATTTTAATATCTCCTGATTCACAGCAAAAATATTCTGTTACTGGCTGAAACCTGTTCCACAGATACACAACATAAAGTTACGATATTCTTCAGTGTAGATCTGTTCACCTAATGCTTTTGAAAATACATTGGTTTGAAATACCGAATAAGTAATTCAGAAGTCTTTGCTAGGCTATTGCCAAGATTATTTAATGTAATGTGCATTTAAATTGTATGTTGTATCCAATATGCTAAAATTTAACCTGTGACTAGTTAACTAGAAAGGGAGTGAAATGGGGGTAATGCAACTGGAGATGACTGAACTGCTTTTAATGTTTAGCCAGTTAGTAGATCCTATCAGTTTTAGTCAGCGTGATTTAAAAATGATTTCCATATGTCTGAATTTCAATTTGTTTTTCAAATCGAATTCTTTTCCTTTGTATGAGCATTCTATCAAAGTGTTTGATGGTGGGTGGTATCTTATCTCAGCAAACAAATAACTTTGGGTAGGGGTGAGAGTAATTCCCTCAAAATTCTTTCCTCAGACCTGTGCATGCAGTTCTCACTGAATTTGGTCAGGTTTGCGTACATGTTTCTAAAAGTAGGATTTGGCTAGTAGTTGGGGTTTTTTCCTACCAACAGCTCTCAGCCTTGAGCTCATTGTCAGGGGGTGTTTGCGTTTGCTGATCAGCACTTCCACATCTGCTTAGAATTTCCTCTCAGATGCTTTGCCCATCTGAGCACATGACAGTCCTCTTGCCACGGTCCATCCCTCCCAGCAGCTTGAACCTTGGCAAGAAAAACTTCCACTCAGAGGTGAGCACTGGCAAACACAAAAGCCCATGCAGTTCTCCTAATTATCTTTCAGGTGGTGTTTTGACATGACTGTGAATGAGTATTAAGAGAGAAGAAAGTTAAGCAGGGTTTTTTTTCTAATTCCTTGATTTTTCTTTAAAGGTTCCAGACAAGTATTTCACCATTTTACTGGATTATCTGCAAGGGCTTCAAGGCAATGCACGAGACTTAACTGTGCAGAAAGCTGAAGCTTTTATGAAGGAATTTGATGATTCCAATGCAGAAGACCCAAACCTCTTGGACAAGTGCGAGCGCATACGACAAGTTCTACAGCTGCTGTCCTGAGAGTACTTTTGTGTCTTAACAGTTGCCTGGTGGAGAGAAGGATAGGTTGTCATATACAAGAGACTATACATTAGTTGAAAGACATGTTTTCTAATAAGAAGCCTAATATATGTATTCTAATACTGGATATTCAGATTTTGTACGCATAAGTTTTTCCAGTTGCACAGATTTATCCTGTTTTGAGGTGATAAAATAAAAATAACATATTTGGTCCGTAGACATGTTATTAAAGTAATCTTAAGTGCATACCTTTAGAAAAATAAACCTCTCTTCCTTGTTAGTTTTTCTCCACCTTCCCCTGTAGTTACTGTTAAATAAGAGGAACTTTGCAGTTCTTAATAAGAAGAGCAAGGGAACCAACAAAAAGCCTGGAGGGTCTTTTACAATGGCAGCTTTTAAAATGAGCATACAGTACAGTGCTTGCTCAGCCAGCTGTAATCTGTCGCTTTCAGCTTTAGAAGTATGTCATTTGGATTTGGGAAAGATCATTTTCAGTCTGTTGAACATGGGTTGTATAATGCAGTTGCTTATTAGTACTTGACACGGTGATCTGGAGATACCATCAGCTTTGTTAATTTTCCTTTTATATTTTGAAGTTTTCAAATGCATTATGGCAATTGTTTAGATGTTCAGATAATGCACAGATGGGAACAGACCAAATCCTTTGACTGTATGTAGTGAAGTCATCTGATTGTACCAAAACTTACCCTATGATGAGAAGTGCTGTGCTGCAACATTTTGTAGCTAGCCTGCCAATATTGCGTTTTCGTCTTTCTCTTTTAAAAGGCATCCAAAAGAGTTAATTTGTGTTCATTCACTTTGACGTGACACATTTGTCTCCTATGAACATGCTGAAAGTATGAGGCTTTCAAGTAGAAAACAAGGATAGTAATTACTCAGAAGTTGGGTGATTGGCTTATTTAATAACACTTGTATTCAGTCAGTGTTCTTGACCTGATTCTTTAATGTTTCTGCAAACACTGTTCATACTTTATTAATAACAACTATATGAAATATGTAGTGTTTAAGAAGAGTGGCTTTACAGCTTTAATTTGAGTATGTGGAGGAGGGGAGGATCTATGGATATGCAGGCCTAATTTTTCAATAAGAAGCATTTGAGTAGATTTGACAGCCTTCACAGTCATGGATTAGTTGCAAATCTTCAGAAATATGAAATATATTACTAGTAACAAATAACTTATGCTTTCTGACTTCTTGAAGGTGATGTTTTCAGCCCTCCTCTAACACGATAACTACCATGGAGTGAGCAGAACTCAGCAGCAGTGACCAGCCTCTCTGCTGAGCTGCCAGTCCCTCATCAGCAGTTCAGGTATTGTTCAGTTACCACAGGGCAATGGTTGGTTGGGAGCTGCCGAAGATGCAGCAAAGGCCTAGAGCTTTTAGAGACCCAGAGCTGTATAAAACTGACTGTGCAGTTTAAAAGTTGGTGAAAAGGACCTGTAATAAAGAGAAGTGATACTGACATCTAGCAAACTTGTAAATGATCTTTGGACTTGTATTTTATGTCTGAGAATATGCAGCTGGGAAGAGCTACTGTCACTCCAAACACAAGCTGATACATTTACTTTCCATCATGAAAAACAGGAATTTCTCATGGGTTAAGTTTTCAAAGTTTCTTTTTTTCAGCTCAAATGATGTCAAAGAAGAATTTGTGTTCTCCTTAGATTTGAAAATCGACACTTTTCGGTTTCTCAAGTCACACAAAAATGTGGGTCCTCATAGTGCACTTAATATACCTTGTAGCTGAAAAGCAGAAGAATGTTGCAACTGTATTTTGCACTGTATTTTGGAGGAGTCTTGTAAAAAAGATTGTAAAGTTAAGCTCCAGACAAAAAGATGTGAATCTTTTATGATTTTGGCAGGTTTGGCAAGATTCACCTTTCTTGGACCATGGTTTTGATTGTGTGCAAGCATTGACAAATCTGTGAGAAGAGAAGCTTTGTAGATTAAGAACATCATATTCTTTTTATAGCAATCAATATTAAAAACATATAGTACCTGCTAATCTGGAGTCCGTGTGAACAATAACATTTGGAAAAGAACAGTTAGGGCCTCTCACCAGTGCAGTAATAGACCTCTGTGAGTGAGGGTCCTGCTTTGCTGTCCTCTTCTTCAGCTGCAGTTCCAACTTTCCCTTTGGTGCTGTAGATTCCTGGGTGAAGGACATGGTCTTTGGCCTCTGCTTCTTGCAGCTATGGAAAATTCAGAAGTTAAAAACTAAGGTAATGGTTGCCATATTTGTTTTCAGTAGAGAAAGCAAAATATGATGTTGTTTGCCACGTGTCTCTTGGTGTATGGTACGGTTCAATGGCCAGTGGTGTCTGGAAATTGAGTGAAAGGCTTGTAAAACTTCTGCTTTGCGTTGTTACTGTGCATGTCTTGGGTTTCAAAGCTCAATATGAAATATTTTAAGTGTTGTCTTATACTTGATGTTGTAGTGCAAATAAGAAAGAACACTTAATTGCATTTTGGTTTTTTACTTTGCCCCTTTTCTTAAAGAATCTTCAGCTGATTGGCAAACAAGTCATCATCAAAACACCTATGAAGCGCAGAAAAACATTTTTGGGTTACATATTTTTAGGCCCATTTTAAAGACAAGGTTGTGAGCACCCAGACGGCTTACCCAGCACAGCGTGCAAGTGCAGTAACATCTCTGGCAGTCAAATTCTGGTTTTTCCATATGCTCACCACCAGGCCAGCTTCTGCTTCCTGCTCAGCTGGGCATTTTAATGCAGGAATTTACATTACATGATGAGTAAGTATAGCATGATTTCCTCCATCATGTATTTTAAATTATTAAGTTTATAATAAGTTATTGAATTTCTGTAGCTGATCGAAGCTGCACAAGAGGATATAATCTGGCACTTCATTCACTTTATCATTTGGTCATGTAGAACTCTCAGATCTCAGCATCACTTGTAGCTTAGGCAGTCATATAGATGCAGATAGGACAAAACCATGTCTCTGCATCCGTTTTAGTCAGTCTACTGTGTTAACAGAAATTGCATCCAAGGCTAGAAGTGACTGTGTGTACAGGCTGATAGTTTGCATCTTCATCTGCCCACTCTAATTGTCTTCTAGTTGAGTTAATCTGTATTGTGTAGCTCTGGCTAGAAGAATTCATATCCTAAGAGAATGCTGAAGTCAGGACTTCTAGGCAAAATAAAAGAACATTAATTACTTAGAATTGCTTAAAGCTGGAACTGTGCCTCTAGTGGAAGTGCTAATTACTCAAAAATTGACAATGTAGAAAGTTCCCTTTGATTTGGCTGATCCTTGCTGTGGATTGTGCATCTTCTTGTTTCTCTGCTGTCTGCCCCCAATTTTGATTTGTTATCATGGTTATAAAATTACTGGGTAAATGAATTCTCTGTTCTTTTTTGGAAAGTGTGTGTTGTAGCTGTTGAATGTGTAGTTTATTTCCTTATTTCCTCTCACTGGAGAATAGCTCTGGTGTGCTTCTGTTGATTTTAAAGCAAGGTGACTCCTGACTCATCCCCCATAATTTCCAATATCTTAGAAATGCACTTCTGTTTGAGCTTAGGGTTTGTTTGTTTGGGTTTTCTTCACTTTTGCCACTGAGTAAGGCGAAGTAATGAACGTTAATATCTACTCACGTATCTGCAATTCAGTGTCAGAAAAAAACAATCATGAAAGAGATTTAAGTTGCAAAGTCAAGCACTCAGAAAATTGGAAAACATAAGAATGGAAATTGCCTGTGTAATTTCAATTTTACTCCTTCACGCCTATATGGCATGATGTAACCTCTAATTATGTCATTTTCCATTGTGTGTGACTGATAAGTCATTTATTCAGTGTTTTTCTTGCAGTTCTGCTGCAATTCTCAATTTCAAAATTTAGGTCTACAATGCTTAGAGAAACAACTTTGCTGTGTGGGTTTGATCCTGCACAGGAGAAACAAGCAGGAACTTTCCTATTCATTTGGTATAGGAGCTAGTTGTAGATGTTTCATCACAAATGTGCCTTTTAAAACCTGTTTTAATGTTCTGGTTCATTTACAGTCAAAATACTGCATTGATGTTACTTAATTTAAGTCCTGTTTTGTTGACATAAGACTTTCCAGTGGCTTATTCTGGTTTAGCCTTTGGTTTCCTTTTATGTCTTCCTTTCTGTACAGCTGAATGAGCTAGTTATTTCTGTCCCTGCAAATAGGAATATTAGTTGTTTACAGTGATTCCAGTCATACAAGGACACAATTAAATGTCCTTGCCTTTGCAGGACAAGCTCATTTTAGCAGTGATTTATAATTACATTCTATTTTAAATTCTTCATAAGAACATACATAGTCAACAACTTAATATGGTCAAAAGTAATGATTTTATTCAAAATATGTTTGTTTTCCCCTCCAAGGAGCAGGGAATACCAAACTAAATAAAACCACTGAGTAAATGGTGGGGGAAGGGCAAAGCAAAACAGTGGTTTATCTTTCTTCGTCAAAACAAAGCTGAATAAGAAGCTTGTGCTACTAAGAAAGTTTGATTGGTGCTGTAGACACAGAGGGAGAGCCTTTCACTTAAAACCAGAACAACGGTCACACAGTTGCTCTTACTGACTTTTTTTCCCCTACATGCAGAAAATTTTTGGCATTCCCCAACAAAACCCACGAAAACACCTACGTCCAAAAGTTAAATAGGTTTCAAAATCAAATACTTAAAAGGCCAAGAAATGCCACATGTATATAAATGGCCAGAAGAATTCAACTTCTACCTCTCTGTGCCTCCAGCCTGGAGACTGAATGAAAGGGGATTGTGTTAGATTGTTAGAAGCAAACAAGCAAGAGCCCCTAAATTATATGAGCACGTAGTTGAAGATTCCAAGTAACTCTTTTATTCATAGGAAGGTGGAATTATATTTCCTATTAGCTTTAGTTATTCAGATTTTTTTGAAGGTTTGCTTCTTATTGAAATATCATGTAGACTTTTGCAGTGACAACTTGCATCTATTCTCCTCATGGTCCCATGTGCATTTTGTAGAATTGCAAGCTATGGGACACAGGATGTGTCACTGTCATTTGCTTATAAATAGCTTGATCTAGCTACAGCACTGTGAAAATCACCCTTTGCTGTTGAATTCCTTTGGACCCAAAGGAGGATGTTGACACAGTTTCCATGTACTGGTCTAGAGGTACAACAGGCTTTGGCAGCATCCTTTGTATCAACCAGGCGTTCTTAAGCTCCATGAAATTGCCAGAGTCCAGTACAGTGATGCTGCTAACGGAATTTGCAAGCAAGCAGCAGTGTTTGTGGAGCACTTTGAGATGTGAGGCCTCAGGATCTTGGCTGTTCAGGGTGCCCAGCCCACAGCTTTTGCCTTCTGTGGCCTTGCCGCCGGTTTTCAGTCTTCAGCTGCTGAGAGGTGCAACTATTTTATTTGCCCACTTTCTGTGGGCTTAATTTGACCAAAGAAACCATTTTAAAGCTATTTTGGTGTATTGAAAACTTAAGCTGCAGTGATAGTGTTTCTGTGGTAGCATAGATACGTGTAAATAGGTATCATGGATTTCACAAAGAGGGTACCCTTTATCAGAGGCAGAAGCTCTTGCAGTATCCTGGAAATAACTGTCCAGCACCCTGATTTACCTTGTTAAATAAGACTGGCATATCCGTGAGCTGTCGCAAATACAGCCTAACAGATAGACATGGCGACAGAGAGCCAAGAAACCATGTATGGGCATCAAACATACCAGAGGGCAAGGATGACAGTGGGGAATGTAACCTTGTGAAGTTGCCTGGTTAAGGCAAAATGCCAGCTGGCACAAATCCTGGCTGCCATAAGGTTAAAAATAACAAATACTATCCGTATTACATAAGGAAATCTTTCGTCCTTGTTTAATGGGGCACTGAGATATGCTCGACAGAACTAATACGAACAGTCTCTGAATTCTTACTTGTGGTGTTAGTGCTTAGGGACAAAAGAGCTGAAAATACCAGGGTTGACTGTAAGCAGGGCTCTGTGTATAAACTGTTGGCATTAAACAAGTGAAATCTGAGTGAAATTCCAGCATCTAGGCGTGCTCAGCAGCAGCATCAAACCAGTTCACTTCACTGGTGACATCTCAGCCCAAGGAAGGCCTTCCAGTCCATCACTCTTTGTGATGATTGTGTTACTATAACATAAATACAGAGTATCTGTGTATTCCCAGCAGCCTGTAAACCCTATGGATGTCTGCAGTCCATTGCCCATGTTCTGCTGCTTGTTGCAGTCAGATAGGTGGTGGAGAAGCTGTTGAAGTTATCGTGGATGAACTTGATACTCAGCCCAGAAGTGTGATCTGTTTTCGTCCCATCCCAGTTCCTGTCCCATGAAGGAAACACCTGGCTACAGCAGTTTGAAGGGTAAATTCAGTGAAGGTACAGTGAGATGCTGCTCATGTCTTTGTAGGGGGCACACACCTCAAAATGTATTCAGTCAGTGACAGATGTTTTTATTATCAAAAAGAAAACCCTTTAGATAATTTTTATTTCCAATGCTTTTAATATGCTGTTTAATCTCAGAGATGGAAAAGCTGCACTGAGTAGATGGTTGCATTATGAATATTGCGCCAACATCTTTCTTTCCTTCCTGTACAAGCTCCTGAGCAGATTATAACTCACTTTAACTGATGTTTGGAAAAGTTCATCTGAGTGAATTAGCAAAGAACATGAGGAGGAAAGCAGTTCATCAAAGTTAGGAAATGCAGAAGTTAACTTGTATTTTAAAATAGGCCACATATAGATGTCTGAGTCTGTGATATTTAAACAAAACTCATTCAGAAATTATCACCTGTGCAGCAATATGGCATGAACTAGGTCTCTGCACTTCACAGTGTCACTTTTCTTTTGAAGAGCCAAGACTGCCAACTGCAGAGCACAGTTTGTGGAAGGAAAACTGCAGTCAACTTGACAATTATTTCCAGAGATCAGTCCAATCCTCAAAAATACTCATTGACTCTCTAAAAAATCCAGGGATTCCCCCTTTGTTTTCTAAGTTACTATTTTTTATTATTTCAGCTGTCTTTGGACAAAGGAAGGGGGAAGAAGTGACTGCAGAGAAATCAAGAGTATCTTTGACATTGTTTAATGAGAAAATACTGACTCTTGTTGAATTACCTCATTAACGCAGAGCAGACAGAGTGTCTCTGTTCGTTTTTGCTTGGGCTGTGTTTTGAGGGAGGTCCCAGCGAAGATGAAAGCATGACAGGTGAGTCTTAGTTTATGCTGTTTCTTACCGGAGTGTTACAGATGGTTGCTACTCCAAACGAAGAACGAAGGGAATGTGAGAAATGTTGTCCTTCTGCAAACAGCATGTTTCGCATGCTTTTCTGCTCTGCTTGTGCTGATGTTCCCCTTCCTTGTTAACAGAACAGCATTTCAGCCAGCAGAATGTATCAATCAACCTTTATTTGCATCATTGCTGTGGCTGTGGGTCTTGTATACCTCATAAAATTGCTTTAATGGTCAAATTAAACTTTTGACCTGCTATACAGCTTGCAAGCCACTGGTGTTTTGAACTGACTGCAAGAACAATTCAGAGGATGCTTGGTTCACTCCAGCATCGATGCTGGCAAAAGGCAGCTGAATGCATGTAATGGAGAACATAACCTTAGAGAGAAAAACAAATTCACTGTAATGTTGAGCTGTGTGAATGATGATTGAAAATGACAACTACAGCATGCATGCCTTGATATCAGGTGCCATAGAACTTGCTGACACTTGCATTCCTTTTCTTGAGGTATTCCTTTTCTTGAAAAGTATTTCTAGTTCAGCCAGTTACAGGAAGATAATATCAGCCCCACAAAACTTACTGCAGAGATTTGAAAATGACAAAATACTGTGTCCTGCTGCTGCAACCCCATGGATAAAAACATGCTGTAGCCTTTCAGAGTGACTTTTTAGTATTTATAAATGATAAAATAATTGTCTTGGAGGAAGTCAGACAGATGTCTCGTCAGGTTTATCTAGAAAATCCTACCATATCTCTCAGATATGACCTTTGCCTAGGTCATCTTTCCTGCAACTCAACTAGATCACTATGATGAGCACCAGTTGACATACCCTTGAAGTGGATTCAAAATCTGGCCCAAGCTGTGTTGTGAATAGAAGAAAGTAAAATGCTCATTGTCCTGTTCTGATTGTCAGGATGCTAAGGCTATAATTCAAGTCATTAGGCTTAGTATATAAAGCCCTTCGTAATCCAAGTCTTAAGAATCTGAAAGGTCACTTGTGGTCCAATAATCCTGAATAGTAAATGTGATGAGCTAGAAGTGATTGTCTGATCCTAAAGCACCTCTTAAAATAAATTCTGGGCTCTGCCCCCAAAACATATGCACATTATTTCTACATGATCCAAGAGGCTGTGCAAAGAACAAGCAGCTTGGCTGTTGTACAGCATCATGCCACAATGTTTTTTGAAATTATTTTCATAACAGGACATAAGGAATAGACAGGAGGATGCTCAAGATTTTAAAGACACACACCGTCCTGTGGCTGCAGTGGTCCAATGGAGAGATCTCTGCTGCAGAACTGCTCATCACCAAGATCCCCCAAATCCTCCCAAAATCTGCCAGTGCAGCTGCTCATGTAAATAAAATGAGCAAAGGTGGCTTAGGTGATACGAACAGCAGGGCTCATCCCCTGGTCCTGACAGCAGTGTCTGAGATCATTCTTACAACAGAGCGTTCACAAAAGTGATTGGGACAGTGGATGTGAGGAGAAGCCAAAGGTACAGCAGTTGGCATTAAGCTGGCAGATGCTCAGTTCTGTCAGATCCCAGGTAACTGTAGCCCAGCTGTGACCAGCTTGCAGGGATCCAAAAAGCTGTGGCCTTGCGGAGCAGCCCAGGAAGGGGATTCGGTACCTGACAGTACCGGATGGCTGCATGAAAGGGGCCCTAGGGTAGTTTTGTGGGAGAAAAGGACAAGTAGCAATGTGTTAGACTGGGAGGATGAAGGCATGGGGTGATGTGATATTTTACAGAGTTGATTCCATGTAAGATTGAGCACATGGTTTGCTGTGTTGAAATTGGAGAGCTCAGCCCTTTACTCACCTCCTTGACATCTCCTCAGGAAGATGCCAGAGGGGTAAGGAAATGGAGGACTGGAAATGCTCAGCCATTTATGGGACCACTTCTAGTGTCTCCTCTTGCTGCCTGACCCTCCTTTTCATCCATGTTTTTGTGCTGAGGGCAATTAGATACCAGCTTGGAGGAGACTTTGGTTTTTCTCTTTAATATCTTTTTGCCTTTCAATTTGTTCAGTATTTGGAGTGATTTGATCTTTACATTATATTTATTTAGTGGTGCTCTGGGTATTGTTATTTTTGTGCCCTGAAGGGCCTACTTTTCCATACTATATCAGTGTGCAACTTCTATTGACATCAAGACGTGGTACATGTGTAAAGGTGCACTGAATAGCTGAACTGTTCTTAAATACCTGTGACCTCTTGGCTTTTCTATATAGAATGATTATAAGTTTTTTCTCCTTGCCATGTTTCATCAGAGGATGCTGCCACACCAGGCAAAGCTGGGGAGGTCTGATCATCCCTTTATTACAGAAGGGAAAAACAGAGGAAAAGAGATTAAAAGATTTGCCAGCAACACAGAGCAATCAGTGGCTGTGCTGAAAATAGAAACCAGTCTCCTGGTTTCCATTCCCCAAATCTGGCCTCTAGGCAACACGGCTATATTAAAAATGTAAATGCAAATAATAGAAAATATTTCCTTTTTCAAACCTTCCCTGCTAACATTTTGTGTCCTTTTGATTCCATGCTTCACAGAATAAGCTGGTAGCACTTGGATCAAAAACTCAGGAACCAGATGAGCTGTTCTGGAACCAGATGAGCTGTTCTCACTGAACATAGCAAAGGAAACGGGACTGAACCACCAAAACCTCAGAGTGACCAAAAAGCTCATGGCAGAAGGTGGGAGGAGGCTTGTGTCTATTTTGAAACAGAAAAGTATTCAGTAGCTGTGGGCTACTGTTCAATATACTTTGATTACTGTATTTAAGGAAGCCAAAAGTGATACTATAGTGACAGTCCCTTAGCCCTTGTATTCTAGAAAGTATTCTCTCTTGTAATGCATAGCAGATACGCAGCTGGCAGCTTAGGGACATGCAGGCGTTTTAACTGTTTGGCATTAAGTTTGCAGATGGTGGGTAAATCAAACCCAACTGAGGTCTGAAATGTATAACCAGAAGAGAGAAGCGAATTGCGTCTCACTGAGGTACTGCGCAGCTGCAGGGCCTCTTGCTCTTCAAGCCAGAGATGCTGGCAATACCGTTACTGGTCTCATTCCTTTGGGTTTGTCCCAGCTTTATTTCTGTTCCCATATTGTTTCTCTATGCTGTAAACAGGCTTGATGATCAAAAAAATAAAAATAGCATGTGTATGCAGCCCAACCAAACAGCCAGAGTAAACTTCATGAGAGAAACTGGATTTAGAAATGCAGCCCTGAGTCATGCCAAAGAGAGTCCAATGTTAAAAGGCTTTTTAAAAAAGCAATTGGAAAGCAGTCTCCTTTTAAAGACACTTCCCAGTGCTCTTTACAGGGCCATAACACTGCAAATTAGGGCTGAATTCCACCAGTCTCACTCTTGTGCCTGTGTTTGTATGAGTAGGGTTGTGAGATGTGGCTGCACTTGTTCAGAAATCCCCCATGGGGTCGGTGACAGCAGCATGTGGTTCACCGTTGTGTCCAGCAAAACTCTGAATGCTGCACAGAGGGATCATGGGCACATTGTCAGCGGAGCGCTTGAAGTAGAAAGTGAGTGTTATTAGAGTCTAGGTAGAGAAATAAGCCCCCCATAGGGTGTCTCAAATTCCTGCTGTTATGGCAAGCTGCAATAAAAACTAATGGTGAAACTCAGGTGGTGTCAGATAGACAAGAGTTGGCCGTGGTGAAGCTGATGCATCTTCCCTAAGACATCTCATCCCAGAACTCAGCTCCTTCTGAATCCCTTTCCATTTGACAGAGGCCCAAAGTAAGAGATGAGATGAAATTTAAACCATGTTTGGAACTAGATGATCTTCAGGGTCCCTTCCAACCCAAACCATTCTGTGATTCTGTGGCAAGCTGAGGACATCCCCTGTTGTCTGGAGTTATGAAGCTCCTTGATCTACCGAGTTCTGGGACAATGTGATGCTTCCTGCAGGTCACTCACCTGCCTGGACAGTGAGGACGAGGTGGTGATGTGGGAGTGACCTCGTGGTTCACAGGTCTGGGGTAATAGCCTGACTACTCTGCAGAGACGTGCTCAGCTTTGATTGTGAGTCAGGAGCTGAGATAAACACCTAGGAATTCTTGCGTTTTTTTAGCGACTACAGTAGGCTCTTCTTTAGAAAAGGGAGAATACTTGCAAGTACTTCACAGTGACTTAGAACCAGCTTTAATTCAACAACTAGATTTATGTTCTCATAACCAAAAAAATGCAATGCATAAGGTGTACTGACTACTTCTGGCTTTGTATCCCATCATCCCCTGTTTCATTAAGGCTTTGAAACTCTAAGACTAATGGCTGATTTCAGAGAAGGTCTTTTATGTCATCTTCATGCTCATCATTGGTACGATAGCAAGAAAAAAAGCAGGTTCCATTAGCAAAACTGTCCCCTTTTTCCTTTTTTGTTGGCTTAGGAGAGCAGAAGCGTCGCTGATGAAGACTTAATGTGACACAGTTTTAAATGCTCAGCCAGCAGCTTCTGAAATACATCCACATTTTGTGAGGTTAATAACACTGTAGCCACTGATGTTGAATTTTTTACTTGTTCAAGACCATATGTCTCTGACCTAATTAGATTTTTATTGACTAAAAGTTTATGGAGCAAACCTCTAAGGGTTTTTTGCCCTGTTCATGAAGAATCACTAACAACAGGGAAATGAAGCTCACTAGCACTGTAATCCTTCTTTAAAATGGGCAAGCACTTCATTCACTTACAGGTTGGTAACTGTCATGCTGTTAACCTGTCAGATAATAGTGCTACATTTTAACTTAAAATTACTGATTGGATTAAATATTAATCTGTAACCTTAAAAGGAGGAAGAAGCATGGTTCCCCTTTGACTGATGATGCAGTGCAATGACAAGTTACCATTGCCAAACCCCACAATTTGCAGTCCCCTAAAATACTTCCAAGGAAGGTCTGGGTTCATTTAAAACTGCTCTTGAATGGAGATGAGCTCCTTTTTCAGTATCTGCTGAGGCTACAGGTTTAAAGCCACAGGCTGGATTTTGTCACTGTAAGTCATGTTTCAAGTGCTGCATGGGTGATAAAATATCCAAATTGTGATAGATTGAGTTACTTTATTATCTGCTGGGGGCACATTTACTGAGTTGCCCTATTTGGTACGCCTGTTAGTGATGACTGCGATTCTGCTCATGTTTCTGTCACTGTCTCATATGGCCTTTGAACTAATCTTTGCTCATTTTCATCTGGATTTTCCTTCTATAAACAAGGGATAATGGCATTTCTTTAGCTGGAGTGCACTTCACTTTCAAGTGAAGGGTAAAGTGCTGCTGCTGGAGAAGAGCTACCATCCCTGAAATGAGTGACAGACCCCATCACTCATTTGGGAAGTATGATGAGGCTTTATAAAAGACAATCTGCACAGCACTACAGAAGCTTGTGTCTCACTTAACACCATTTAAGCACTTTAACCTTCCTCTGACAAATGTCTGGCCTGCAGCTCTGAACAGAAAACACCAAAACTCTCCAAATCCAGTAAGAGCCAGCGCCCCCAGGTTGTGTTATGTGACACAAGCTTGCGATAGGCAGCTCCAACCTGGAAGACAAAGGTTGAGCATGAATTAATGACATAAAGGTGCTTGCTGGTTTCAGGGTCAACAGCATTTTGGCTTGGCAAGGCACGGAGGGGTTGGAGCTGTGGGGTTCGGGCCAGAGCTCGCTTGGGGCTGCCCTGCTTCGCTGTGCCAGGCTGTCACGACTGTCAGCACGTATTAATGAGCTCAAGAGAAAGGTCTGAGGCAGCTCATGCTGCTTCAAAGAGCCGTTCAGGGTAACATTTAAAACACAGCTCCCAAGAAAAATAAATGGAGAAGGGTTTAGTTTTTTCCTGTGATTGCCTGCAAGCTGTAGCTGTGGAGCTGAGAAAGTGCTGCTGAGGCCACCCATACCGGAGGGCTGCCGGCTCCTTTCAGCAGGACCTGGCCTCCACATGGGTCATGCAGCATCCTGCTGCTCCCATTGGCTTCCCAGGGCATGGCTCCTGGCGCTCTCTTGCTTGCTTGAGGGGGCCTGCATGGAGATGGGGATAGGGAGGAAAAGCCTGCTCGCGGAGATGGGAAATGGTGTTTTCAAGGTTGCAACCTGAAGAACCCAGCCTGAGCACCTGACTTTTTTACTCTGGCAAGGTTGGCTTTTATTTGGTGTGTAGCAATGCAGGACTATGGAGGTGGGAGGCTTTGCCTGCACATGATTTCGTGTTTGCTTTGGAAGAAGTGCTGGTCTCAGGCTCTGTTGATGTTAGGAAGGCAGCGGTTGCAAAAGGATGCATCCGAGCCTAATATAGGGTGATGTAGGCAGCAGAAGTGGATGTTCCCACAATGCTGGGGATGGCAGCGTGGCTTTGCCACCCAGACACAGGCATGCATGTGCAGAGCTTTCTGTGCAGGTAAATGCCATACAGGCAGGGCAGGGCTGTCCATGGGTACCATCAGGGAGCAGGTCAGGGTGGGAAGCAAAGGGTTTTTTTCAGAGAGATAAGGGAGGGGGGAAGTTGAAATCTTCATTCAGAAAGAGAAGAGTGGAAAAGTATCTTAAATATGTCATGTTTGTGCATAATTAAGCACCAGCTAAAAGCTGGAATTGAAGCTTCAAGGATCAGAGACTGGACAGATGGGATGAGAACGCCATGGAAGTTGAATTTTAAGAACAGCAAATCCTGCTTTAAGATATGCTGCAGCTGGGTTTGCCAGTGGTGCTGGGGAAGGAGAAGCCCAGTGTGATGATGAAGAGCAAACCCTGAAGCCTCAGAGAAATGTAAAAGGCCTGAGAGCAGAGTTTCTGCCAGTCTGGCCCCTGGAGAGGCTAAATGTCTAAATGCAGCGCTCACCAGGTAAAGCAGCTTCAGACTGGAGCTGCCACATATGCTAGGGGAGGGGATGGAGCATTCACCTCTGCTGTGAGGTTATTTCACCCTGAAAAATACTCTAGAATCAAAGAAATGGGCAGTGTGGCTTGGAACTGAGGCCTTTCTTTCTAAAGCAGAAATTGAATTATTTCCACCAGATGCCCAGAAGAGACATGAATTCACTGTCCACCTACAGGAGAGGCTGGGACTCAGCTGAGTGATGGGGACTTTGCTGCAGGGTTGGAAAGCACATCCCAGTGCGCTCTGTGTGCCACTGCTGTACCTGCTGGTAAATAACATGATGCTTCTCAAAACTGCCAGGTGATGCTTTGGGGGACAGTTTATCCACCTGCTCAATGTAGTCCCACACACCACAGAGCAAGATTCTGAAGGCTCTCTCTGCTGATTCCTGCAAGAGCAGGGCCCAAGAGGTGTGCTGCTCCCAACACCCTTTGCTGTGCAGTTACAGTAGGATACATCCAGAAATGGTGATTATCACAGTATGAATTTTAACCCCTCTTGCCCATTACTGGCTCCAAGGGTGGAAGGAGACCTTGCTTTCTCCTCTCCAGTCCTCTTTGTCCAAGAGTGGCTGATTCAAAAGGGCTCAGCCTCCAAATAATTATACGCAGCCCCAAGGAATTACTTTCTTTCCCAACTACAAATCTATGGGTGGTTCGATCCTGGGGCACTCTGTATAAGGGCTTTTCTTTCTGTAATTTCTCCTGTGACTTTTGACATGACCCTGCCCTGACTGGGGACATTGATTATTTTTCTTTTTCAGAGAGATCATTTACTCCTAGATAAAGATTAATTTTAATTTAAATTTTAACTGAAATCTCTTAGGTGAAAATGTTTTTATAGGCCATCTAAGATGCTGTTATCTTTGCCGAGCTTTGCCTCTGTCACAGGTTGCTTCACTGAGCAGGTAATAAGTAACCTTTCCTCCCTTTGGGTGAGTTGAGGGCAGAGGGCTGGCAGAAGTAGGCTGATGGCCTCCTTGCTCTCTTCTCCTTGGGAATCATAAACATTTTTAGTGTCAGTGACCTTTCTCTGCCCCTTGCTTTGAGTAATCTTTGCGGTGCAAGAAGATGCCATTCTTACACTGTTCCCTGCTTCCCTCTGTGTGGAGCCTTAAAGGTCTCCCAGAAATGACTGGTGAAAGGGCAGCAGCTGAGTCAGGCCCAGGGGAGCGGGGCTTCAGGCACAACAGTTGCATTCACAGCTCATCCCTGACACACGCTCCAGGGCTGTCCAGGGCACAGCCCTACACCACACTTCTCAGAGCCACATAGACAGGTCATTGTCCAAGCAAGTATGCAGACGTACATATCCAGACTCCCAGACTCCTGCTTTTACCGCAGATGGTTTGTAACACAAGTGGGTTTGGGATGGATGGACCGTTCCCAGGTGATGCGTGGTTTGAGAGAGGACTGGATATGACCTAGGATTACATCTGCTGCCTGAGATGGATGGGAGAGTACAGGTTTGAATCAGCATTGTGTCTGGTCTAAGTGTGAACCTTGCTGCACCTTGGAACAGTCCCAAAGCATCCTCAAGGCTGATACCATTTCCTGACACAGTGTGGAGCAGCAAAAAATCCTTGTGATCTAAACGAGCTGGAAAAAAAAAGATGTTGAGTGCTCTTTTCCTACCTAAGGGACAATTGCATCATTTGTGTGGTCAGGGTAATTTTGCAGAAGTGATGTGTTTCCACTGATGTCTCTGACAGGTCTCACGCTATTAGACACTGCCAGAAACCAGTGGAAACAGCAGGTCTTTTACAAAGCCTTCCACGTTCACATTGATTCAGTAATCCAGCTCTCCAAGACATGTTTTTTATATTCCTTTTGTTGTGTATAGAGTGAAAGTGGTACCAGTTAACTCCGGATAGAGAGCGAAAAGCAATGCTGCTTGCTAAAAGAGCCGCTCATGACAGAATTTTGTTTCCCTTCACTGGGAGAAAATGCTTCACTGCAAGAGGACAAGAAGGTGAAGAGGAGGGAAGATGGTGTCCACCAGTGGTCCACCCAGCTTCACACATGATCTGGAGTGAGTCTTTTCACCTGCAGGGCCTGTTTCTCCTGCACTGTACCATGATGACCAATGCTTGTCTACCCTGAAGGATTATTTTGGGATAAGTATTTGTAAAGAGCTCTCAGTGTAGAGGATGGAACAGAGAGATGAAGAGGAAATGTTAAGAGAAATTGCATGATCGATGCCTAATAAAGCAGATATGGGACTCCCAGGTGCTGGGAAATCATTGCAGGCAGAAGAATTCAAGCTAGGCTTTGAAATGAAGCGAACCTGCCCTACTGTACTTGGTGGGGAACCTGCAAGTCTTCACCTCCACAAATTGTGCTTGGACTTTGCCTTTTGCAGACATAGATTCCAGATTTTATGGAGAGCTGGGGGTGGAGGGGAAGATTGTACAAAATACAGCAAAACCCCTGACATCATTTACTCTGGATAAATATAACGCGATAATACTCGCGTTCTAAGGAAGGTGTCTCAGTGGTTTTCCAGAAAGGCAAGCTCCACCAAAATATGGCAGCCTTCATGCCCTTCTTCATCTGTGGAGTGTGTGCACTGCTTTTTGCAGCTGCACTCTATGTTTTAAAAGTTTTTTAGCAATCATCAGCTTTAAATTTGCCTTCTGGTCCATTTCCTCTTCCCATCATTGGCAACCTGCATTTGCTGGACATCAGAAGGCAAGACAAGTCACTAATGAAGGTAAGAACAAGTGTTCTTTGTTTCTAGGCTGTTGAATGTCGGCAAGTATCCATTAAAAATTCTCACTGGTGAGAGTACTGAGACGATTTTTGGTGCCAAATTGATTTTGTTTTTTGCAATGTGATGTTTTAATGGTTTCAGAATGACCAAGTGTCATTTTGGAATGGCCAAGATGTTGGAGACTGTTAAAACTGTTCAACAGGGTCCCAACTCTGCAGAGGGTGATAATAAATATGAGCAGTGTTTCACTGAGAACTACTCTACACATTGAAAGCTATGATTATCTGCATCAGATCAGACCGATGGACCTAAATTTTGGCATCTTCCTTGTGTTGTGAAATACTTCAAAATATTTGTGTGTCCACGTAGCCAAATTGAAAGATGGATGCTTAATCGTGATTGCCAAAATAGCTTGTATTTCTTCTGTGGCCAGTTTTTAATGAGAATGGGAATTAATGTAGCACAGCTCAAAGAAGAGATGTAGAACTCACTTGAAACAGTGAATGACTTGGACTTACGAAGACAAAGTTCTCTATAGGAGTCACAGTTTCCTTGCATCTCTCTTATAGAAAAAAGGGAAAATTTCAATGTATTTAGTCTCTCAGAGCCAAAATGCAGCTGCATTTTCAGTCAGTGCATGGAGTGTGAATATCCTGCACCTTACACTAAGCCTTTTAACATCAAGTTAAAACAGCCCTCAGACCTGCTTAGCATAATGTAGGGAAGAGGAGCTGGCCTTCCCTGTCTCATTCCCATCATTGTGCTATGTGAGGGGCCTTCCAGATGCCTATGGAGATGAGTCTTCATCTTACACCAGCCAGCTCACAGTGGGCTCAATGCCCATTACTTAGGAGCTAGGAAGCGCTTTGGACTGTGGTTCCTGTTTCTGACAAGACCAGAAATCCTCCTGCAGAGGAAGGTAGAGAAGAATGAGTTTTGGCATTGTCCATGGACATCATGTTAAGAATAAGCAAAGCAAAGGCTGGAAAGGAGGTGACTTGAAGACCCAGGAGGAGGTGATAGCATCTTAGTGAAGCACAGGTATTGGGCACATTGGCCATGCTGATGCCTTCTTTTCCTCACGGAACTATAACATCAAGAAGCCAGCTGGGAAAGGGGTCTACTGCTGAAACCAGCCAGGGAAGGGGTCTGTGGCTGCAGCCCCGAGGAGCCTCTCACCATCCTCTGCCCTTTGCAGTCAGGACAGAGCAGGCACAGTCTGCAGCTGCGGCACCCGGGCTGCAGCTATGTGTGAAATGAGATTTTACACGGGGCGTGTGGAACTGCAGTAGTGATCTGAAAGCTGACTTAAAAGTCAGAATTTTCAGGTATTACTTAGCAAATAAATGACCTGGAGTAGAAAATCCTCCCTGAAAGGAGAATCCCTGAAGGATTACCCCTGAAAGTTTCACATCAGATGAATCAGCAACTAGCCATTATTTTGAACAGATGATTGAAATCTGCGTCCTGTGAACTACTTTTTTTGCAGAAATTCAACAAGTCTGGCTATACTGCTGAAACACTGTTTAGACTCTGCCTGGGGCTACCTGTTTGCTTTGGTAGAGCAGGAGGTGTTGCAAAGCTCTGAAACCTCTAGTCAACTTTGCCAGAACTGGTCTCTTTTATGGGACATAAGGCTTCATCTCACAAAAGCTGTATGAAGTTTCAACTGCATTGCTCTCAATCAAGTCTTAATTCCTTGTAAGGCCTGGCAGGACCATGTTTGTGAGCCTCCAGAGAACTCCTGCTACCCAGTATCTCAGATTTCATTATAAAGTCCTGCTGTGCATTGGCTTGAAATCTATGGTGCAGCAGAAATAAAAAGCAGAGTGTGGCATTGTGGTTGTTTTCTAAGGCAAGTTGAAAGAGCAGTGGTTTCTTATGCCTTCATATGTCCATCCTTGGTGAATCTTATATACCTCTTTGCATTAATTGCAGCAAAGCTTTTATTTCACATTTATAAGAAATATGGACACCTCTGCTTTTTCATTCTTTTATGGTGGACAGTAGCTTTACAGCCTCCTTAGTCAGGAGTTGCTCTGTATCTGTTTGCCAAATCTTGATGATGCTTTTATACTGTTGGTGGTGATCAAAATGTCTTTTTATCTTCTGCCTCTTTTAACCTCCTGCACCAAACTGAGCCCAGCCAGCTCAGAAAAACAGTGGTTTTATGGCAGCTTTTGAGTTAAGCAGACCATTTATTTGCTTTGATTCCTTTTTTGTTTAAGTGCCTTGGGGCTTTATCTCTGGCATCCCTCCAGTCCTTCTGGCCACAGAAGGAGGAAGGAAGGCAACTCTTCATCTACCCAGGCAGGATGCACCACTGCCACTGATGACTTTATGCCCTGATTTTTCTCTCCTAGATTTTACAGAAACATGGCCCCGTTTTCACCATCCACTTGGGGTTTCAGAAGGTGGTGGTGCTCACTGGCTACAAGACGGTAGAGGATGCTCTTCTGAACACAGGGGATGTGTTTGCAGACAGACCACCTGTACCCATATTCTATCACATCCAACATGGAAACGATACTGGCAGGTTGAAAAGATAAGGATGTGCTTGCTTTGCTGTTTCTCAACTGCTTTGTTTCACTGCAGCAGTATTAAAGAGTCTTAAGCTGCATCCTTATCATTGAGGGCTACATTTTGTGGAGCTTAGGGGCAGTTTTATTAAAGAAAATACTTCTGGGGATCTTCTTATTTGCCTTGTCAGGTTTTTGCTTTTAGAGGCACTTGGGTCACATTGCAAGAAGATTGGGGTTTTTTTGTAGTGCAGAGGGAAGGAAATTATTTTTCACAATGTGAAGGCTGAGGTCGTTATGCAATATCTTTTCTACTGTTACTGGGAGTTCAGACAAAGTGTGGATCATGCATGACTCATGATAAAGACTGCAAGAGCTGGCAAGAGCGCAATAGCACGGGCTGTTTGTACCTCAGACAATTACTTCTGTAAACAGATTTTTGGCATGTTTCTGAATTGCATGTTAAAAAGTAGTACATTGCCCAAGACTAGACATTGAAAAACAATGAAGGGAATAATCCAGGGCTGAAAGGAAAAGATGTGATGACCTAATATGTATATAATGCATACAGCGTGTGGGGTTTTTTTCATCTTGTCTTTAAGAGTGAGGCCCAGCGTGAGGAAGGGAATACTGCACTACTTTCCCAATCACAGGATGAAGATGTAGAATATGTTCAGTCCTGGAAGCCCTCCTGGGAAGGGAGGGCTTCAAATTGTAGCCAAACAAACACCTCCATGCCCTCTTGGCTGAGCACTTTTTTTGGCCAATGGGTTAGTCAGCTTGTGGGTGTTCCCTATCTGTAAGTAAAGGTGCCTCCCTGTCATCCCTCCTCATCCCCCTGCACAGTACCTGGTTTATCTTCTAAACCTCAAGTCCTGTTCATGACAGGGATGGAGCGATGTCATCTGCTCTTAGCCTTGCTCTCTGAAACAGCTGGATCCTTTTTCTAAGGCAAAACAAGTCAGCCTGAGACAAATACCATGCATAGAGCTTTTTACTGTGTATGGCTGCAAAGAGACAAAGCAAACCCAGGGCTTTGGTGTGAACAGCACCCAACTTCAAAGTATTGCTTCCTACCCTCCTGAACCTACCTGGGGTAGTGGTTGCACAAGCCAGCCCCCTCAAGCACTCCACAGTCGTCTCCCAAGCAGGCTCCTCAATGTTGCAAAATACCTGTGCTGCCCAGCTGTGATTTTGTTGTTTCAGAGCAAATCCTGAACCACCTCAGCAAACAGGGCATGCACTCCTTCCATAGGTGTGTTCTTTTCTTCTCAAAAGCTCTGGGAGACAACACAACAGTTCACCATAGCCACCACGCGGCATCTTGACATGGGGAAGCATCTTGGTGAAGAAAGGATGCTTGAGGAGTTTTGCTTTCTCGAATTGGTCAAATCTGTCAAAGGTAAGCTGGGATATCAGGTGTTTCATGCAACTTTACAAAGCCACTGTGAAGACCTCTGGATTGCTCCAGAAATGACTAATGTAGTTATGATGTTGTTCATTTCTAGGTAGACCTTTCCAATTGCAGTTTTTGAATATGCCCCCCAGCAACATCACCTTTGCTATTCTCTTTGGGAGAAGGTTTGACTATGAAGACCCAGCATTTCTCACCCTGTTAAGACTCACAGATGAAGTTATGCACCTTCTTGGCTCTCCATCCTTGTATGTAAGTTACCCTCTATGCTGAGATGCTCCAGTATCTCACCTGATTTGGTAGGTCAACTCAATTTACTTCTGCTGGGTACATTTGGGGTATCTTTAGGTTACTGAAATATAAGATTCATAGAAGCATAGA
>WYDI02184583.1:92500-109071 GCA_009867235.2 Psittacus erithacus | reverse complement strand
CCCCGGGCGGAAAGGGCGGCGGGGGGGGTCCGGGCCCCCGCGCCCCGCGGGCCCCCCCCCTTACCCGGCCCCGGGCCCCAGAGCAAGTGTTGGGTGCCCCCCCCCCCCCCCTTTCCCTCGGCGCTGCCACCTTCCGCGGACCGGCCTTTCGTTCCTCCCGCGGGCTGGAGCGCAGGTTTGCAGGGACGGGAACCGCAGCGAGTATTTGGCTTCTTTTTGTTGTTCCGAGCTCTTTCCCCACCCCGTCCTCGCCGAAGTTCCCCATCCCCAGCGCTGAACTCCCGCTCCGCTCCCCCGAGCCGCCTCTTTGTCTGGTTTATTATAGCCGCCTGGCTTTTTGTCTCTTCCAATTTGCTTGCCATTTGCATGTCGCTAGTTCTCCTGTTCTAACCCCAGCCGGGAAGGGGAGGGAGTTTTTATCCTCACTCTCCTTATCCTTGCAATTACTTTTTTCTTTTTTTTTTTTTTCGTTTCCAAGGGTGGGACGAGCTGCGAATTGTGGAAATGTGTGGAAAATGGGATCAGAGGGGTAGGTAGCGAGCACAGGAGATCAAATGCAAATCGCGGGATGAGAGCCTTGATCTGGGAAAAGATGAGGATTATTGCTACTTTCTCCTTGTTTGCTTGTTGTTCGTTTTATTATCGGGGAGGTGGGGGGGGGGCATTTAATTTTTCCGTGCCCTTTGATGCAGATATTTCCTGGCTTTTTTTGATATTCTCTTTATCGGCCGAGTGACCCAGAGCACTTCTCCATGCGTTTAAACGGAGTTAAAGCGCAGGAGGGGTCGCGGGGCCTGAACGAAGGGGGCTCGGGTGCGCAGGATTGGGATACGAGGCCCGGGACGGGATTGAAGGGGGTGACCGAAAATGCGGGGCCCGACGGGAGCGGGCGGAGAAAGTTGTGTGTATGCACTGCGGTCGCGCCGGGCCGGGCAGGTGCGCGGGGCGCGGGCAGGTGCGCGGGGCGGGCGCGGAGCGAGTTGGGTGGTGGCGCCCGGAGGATCGGGACCGGCCGCGCGAAGCGCGTCGCTGGGTCGGTGTGTGCGGCGCGTCCGGAGCTCCGGAGGGGTGAGCGACACGGACGCGTGTCCGTCTGCGGGAGTAACCGCCGCGAAGGGCATCAACTTGGCGTCGGCGACCGGGTAGGAGATGCCGGTCACGGCTGGCGGGGGAAACGGCCGCAGCGTAGAGGTGCCCTTGGATGTCGGGCAAAAGTTGCCAGGGTGAGAGTTTGGAATCCCGCCGCTTTCCTACGGGTCCTTAACGCCGCGGCGGTCCTGGCTGCGCGGTGAGTGTCCCCTCAAAACCCTCCTGCGGGGTGGAGGGCACCTAAAAGAGCATCCGCGCATCCCTGGCCGTAGCTGGGTGGTGGAAAGGGCCGGTGTTGTCTAGCGCAGGGTGAGGAAGCACGGCTGTGGCACCGCGAGGTGTGTAAACTCAGGTTATTTGTCACTTCCATCATCTGCAGAGGTTTGGCAGCACGCAGGGTGAATTCTAGGGAGGCAGTTTCCTTACCCGTAGATTTTCACGGGGCTCATACCCATTACATCTTCTTCTCGCGGCTTTTTAGAGAGTTGCCATCAATCACAAAAAGTTTACAACCACTGCAGCTCTTTTTGCATTTATTTTAGCTGCTTTTTGTCCAGAGCTTACCTTTAGCAGTGCTGTCACATACTGTGAAATGTTTATTTCAAGGGTAGACAGGGTACCATGTTGAACTGTGATAAAAAGTACAGCGTTCCTACTTTTCCCTCTGAAATTATTCTGTGAGGTGGCTGACGTTCACTGAGTGGCACTGTCAGTATACACAGTTCACTTCCCTGCCAGCTGAACTCCGAGGCCTATCGGTTTGTGTGATTGGTTTATATGACTTCTCCTTTTTATTATCTGCTGATAAATTAAGATATTCATAAGATTGGACACATTTTGAAATCAGAGTTTAATTTGATTCAAGGCAGAATTGTAAATAGCGCAGTTTGTAGTCTCTAAGTAATGATTTATTCTGCCTCAAAGTGCAGCCTAACTGCTAAGGTAACTAATCCAAGAACTGGGATTTTAACGACATCATGAAGCATAGGAAGAAAATGTCTTGGAAAACTTGGCTGACTTTGCAGTAGGAATCTTGCGAATGTTTCAGTCTTGTCTCTGCACAGAGACCGTGTGAGTTATTTTCTTCATGATCAGTGAAATAACAAGGACCAAACTGGTCTAAGAGGAGGAAAATGTTTTTAGTTCTCTACCTGGAGCAGCTTGCTTTCTTTTTCTCATTCAAAGAATCTGTGTCCCCAAGCAGTGCTGAGCACGGCTGCATGATGGAGGGCCCTGCATCTCCCCAAAATAAAGGCCTGAACTAATGAGATGCCGAATGCCTCCTGCTAGTGAGCTCTGTCAAATCCCCCTGCAGCCGATGGGAATCACGGATGTTTGGCATGCTGAACACCTTCCTGGATTGGGTATCACCAGGTTCCTAAAACAAGGGTCACTTTTCTTCTTTAAGGCTCCTTAAGCAGGTGGCATAATTTTGGAGTAAATCAGGCTCTTCATTTTTACTTTTTCTGATGGAGAAATCCTAATGAAGTAGTTGCTGCTGCACAAACAGTTGCTCATCATTTCCGCCTTGTTTCAAATTCTTTGATTAGACATCTCAGCTACAGGGGCAAGATAACCCTTTCTCCCAGGAAAACTTGTGTCAGAGCTGCACAGGAAGGTAGTGCTTTCTCATTAGTGGCTGATGTGATTTTAGCACCGAACAGATCTATGGTGAATAGATGTCATCTGCTCTTCAAATTTTAGCTGTGGTTTTGTGCATGGAATGCTGTTGACGGGAATAATTTTTACCCTGTGCTTCCTGGTTGATTCTTGCAAAGCCATACCCCGTGTAGCGCTTGAGAGTGAAATATTTCTATTAGCAGAAGGGTGTTACATTTCTTGTGTGGTATTGGCATAATAGGCTGACATGAAACAGGCAGATGCTGGACCAAAGAAAGTACTCGGCTTGAGAAAGATAGGACCAATTTCAGCTCTATAAAATGACACCTCCTTGAATTCATCCGTGAATATTCATCAAGTTTAGCACTTTGCTGCTGTGTGTTTAATGGCCGGGTAGGTTAAACTGGGGTCCTTCAGGGTGGCTGAAGAAGGTGAGCTTGAATTTACATCTCCTTTGCATCTCATAGGTATATGAATTAATCCAGGAGAAAATTATTAGCATCTTTGTAGATCAAGATGAGTTAACAAAATTGATCACAGAAATGGATTGATTTGTAATGAGTGCGGTGAAATACCTGACATATTCCTTTCTACAGAGCGTTCTAGCCAAAGGTTTGGTAACAGTGACTCTTGGATACCTAGAAACTAATGTGTTTCCAGTTAAAATGTCAATGCCTATCAAATGGGTATTGAAGTAACACCATGTCTGTAGCTGCTCTGCTGTTACGAGGTTATTCATAGCTATATTGTAATCGTATCTCCTTAAACAAAAGGGTTGAAAGTAAATTTGTGAATAAATACTACTGCTATGTTTATGGATGGACTAAGAGAGTACCGAGGCCCTGGGTATGATTTTTAACTATGTGGGCATGGAAGATACTTGGTTTCTGAGAAAGCCGCATCATGCGAGTTGAGGCTCGATGTGTGGACAGTGAGTTTAGCATCTACTGCACTTGGCACGCGAGGAGTATCAAAGTGACGTGTAAAGCAAATTTAACCTTCACAGATCTAAAACTCTGTAACTTCGAGAGAAATGGTGCTTCTGAAGATTTCTACATAGATCTTGACAACTTAAACTAGGTATTTCTGGGTAGTTGTAGAGAGATATTAGATGTATGAAATACAGTTTTGAGACAATGTGCAGCCAAAGTACTGGTATTACGTAAAGGATGCACACTTCCTAATTATTTATTTTTATACCCCAAAGAGTTTCTTATTTAATCAGTTCTAATCTAATCAGCCTCAAAGTCTGCCTGTCATGGCTGGGATTCTGTATCCCGCTGTACTTGCCATCCCACTTTCCTTGAGGTGTGAATTGGTTTTGGTCCTCTGAGACCGAAATATTAACTGGCCATTCAATACCCGTTTTGTCAGGCTAAAGTGGAACTATTTCTCATATTTAAGCCTTAAAGCTGGCAGACTGTAGGCTCGGGAACACCAGGGCAAATGGAAGACCTTGCTTAATACCCAGGTTAAGTGTACGATAACTCTGATGCCTTCAGCTTCCAGCGAGGGTAGGAGGGCGCATCCGCCCAGAACACCTCATGCGGTGGCAGGAATTAGCTGGAGGGCAGCTGCTGGTACAGGGGCTCAGAGAGAGGAAAATGGACACTGGGGAGGAAGGATGCGTGGCAATGACCTTCCAACCTGGCGCCGGACAGCCTACTTCCTGAGCTTCTGACTCAAGGGTACAGCAAGCCCTCCCCATGTGTGTCCTTGGTTGGGATTGGGCAAGAGAGAGGCAAACAGTGGTCAGGCACCTCACATTTGCTGGGAAATGTGCAAAACCTGAAACCTGACATGAGGCTTTTGGTGTGAGTCTGGGAACTTATTGCTGGATCCCAATCAAACATAGCTTGACTACAGGAAGGGAAGGAAAAGAGTGAAGGTTTTCTGGTGGTGTTGGCGTGTTGGGTTTTTTTCCTTATTTTTCTTTAATTTCCCTTATTGGCAAGTCTTATCTTTCTGGAGAATACTTTTAGAATATCTTACATGCAATAAGCAAGAGTGCTTTTGGTTATCTTGCAAGTAGTTTATATCACTTTCAAATGCACACCATTAGACTGAGAGGTCAACGTTGACCCTGGTTTATTCTATGCCAGTCTTGCCTGCTTAAAAACTCCTGTGGTAGTCACTCCTTTCCAGCCCCTGAGAACTTGGCCATTTATTTGTAAAACCAACCCTTCTGAAATCCCAACTCCTCAGGTTTTTTTTGTTTAGATTAAAACCTAATCATAAAAGCTTGATTCTTCCCCCTGAAAAACTCCATTTGCATTAACTGAGAGAAAGCAGGAAATGGTCTTTTGCAAGACATACTTCTAAGCAGGGCCTGATCCTACCACAGGCACCTAACATGATTTTGGTACACTGGACCGCAGGGGAGTTGTCGCAGGGTGGGATGCTACCTGCAGTGCAGGTGGTAGGATTGGGCCCCTGCGACAGAACTCCTTGCTCTTTTTGATTTTATTTGATATTTATTTGATTATGGGGTAGCCAAACTTCACTTCCTTAACGTGCTTCTTGCTAAGGAGTGATCTTTGAAGACAGTGACCTGATAACAGTGTGAGGCTCTGGATTTCCCGTCTGAATTCACAACACTTTTTTGGTGGTGTTTTTGTGGGTTTTATCACTCTTTGCTTTCCTGTATGCAAGGAGCCAGTAATGTAAACAAACATCAGGTCCCTTGCATAACTGTCTCTGACACCAGATTCTTGTAGTACATCCACAATACGTGGGCAAAGGCTGCAGAATAAACATAATGCTTCTAAGTATTAAAAGCTTCTCATTTTTTTCATCCTGGTTGCAAACTAAGCACTGATTCCTGTCTTGATTTTACAGATTATTTCATGCTGAAATTATGTCTATTTGCATGGATAGTCATTCTTTAAAACTAGCCACAGATGCAGTCCTAGGGAGCACGTAGATGTTTTTACAGGTGAACCGAAAGAGATGGGAGCAATTCCAAAAAGTCTGCATGCTGCCTTTGGCAATATACCCTGTTATTGTGAAGATTGTGCTCTGTTAAGCAAATGTAAAGTTTAATATTAGATAAGCGTTGCATGAAAAAGACTTTAATTCTCCTCAGTGTTAAATGTTAAGAAAGAGGAAAGTGTGTCTAGTGCTTTATGTGTGGTGCGAGTTTAGCATCACTAGTTAATAAGTCACAAATTGTGTCAAGAGCCTTTTACAAAATGCAGGGAAGTGTGTTATCTTTTTATGCTGTGTTCCTGGGAAACAATGAGAATTCATATAAAGGGAAGGTATCTTCCTTTCTCACGCAGCTGATTGATGTTATTTCTTTCATCTTCCTATATTTTTTCTCATCTTTTCTGCATGTCACAGGAAATAAGATCCTGTGTGTTCAAAACTATTACATGTAAGAAGGGCTCTACTGGGCATTTGACTTACTGTTCTTGGGGATTTTTCTCCAAGCAGAAGATGTGGCACTGAATATGCCTCTTTTCTGCTATGCAAAAAATTTAGCATCATGTATTTTAGTGTAGGAAATACAAGAATCCTCAGCCTTTGGTAGCGGGGGTTGCTTGGAGAATAGAAGTTAAGACAAGAGAAAGAATGTATGGGGAATTCAAACCACTGTCGTGGCTAGTCAGTGGTACAGACAAGGCTCTGTTAACGAACTGCATTTTGGCCTTTATTTGATCACATCTCTGTAAATTTTATAATCCCAACCATTAAATATTTTAATGCATTTTTGCTTTGCTGAATAAATGTTTCCCTAATGATTTAATAGAGGCGCTTTTTTTTCCCCCCAATGTAAGCCTAAATGCGTCTGTGATTTCTTTGCCTTTCACATACACCTATACTATCCTACCTACAATTATGTGCAAGCTGATATTTTGACCTTTGGATGCTTATTTATTGGTTTTATCTCTCTTTAAAAAGCAAAACTACAATTATGGGTTTTACATCGCAATTGATTTTTTTTTTAATCCAAATTTTATACAATTTCTTGTTTTAACAATAAATCTTAACCAAGGAGTACTTTCATCTTCTTTTGTAACATGTATCTCAATGCCCTAAATTTAATCAATTGGTTGTCAGAGGCTGTGTTCTTCTAATCTACTCTTTCTTCTGAAGATAAACAGTATCATTTTAGGCATTTGTGCAAGAGAATCATATTACTGGTGCTTAAGCAGTTTTTGCTTTTTTAAATCTTAATCCATCTTAAACCAGTGGAGCAGAAATATTTAAAAATGTTTCATTTCAAGCAGAGTGCATAATAAATTGCAATAATTGTAATGTGCCATAAATCCCAGAGCCTATGCATTTTGCATTTTATTCAGGATTGAGGTCAGGAAATTTGGAGAAATTTAAAGAAAATGATTCATCAGTCCTTTTGTTCTGTTGGCCAGGGTCCCAGGATTCTTGAGCTGAGCCCAGCTGACAAGCTTTTGAAGATGGCACAATAACAGTCCAGTGATGCCTGACCATGACAGCACAGCCCTCTTAAGCAGGCAAACCAAGAGAAGAAGAGTTGACATTGGAGTGAAAAGGACGGTAGGGACAGCATCTGCATTTTTTGCAAAGGCAAGAGCAACGTTTTTTAGTGCCATGAATCCCCAAGGTTCAGAGCAGGATGTCGAGTATTCAGTGGTGCAGCATGCAGATGGGGAAAAGTCAAATGTACTCCGCAAGCTGCTGAAGAGGGCGAACTCGTATGAAGATGCCATGATGCCTTTTCCAGGAGCAACCATAATTTCCCAGCTGTTGAAAAATAACATGAACAAAAATGGTGGCACGGAGCCCAGTTTCCAAGCCAGCGGTCTCTCTAGTACAGGCTCAGAAGTACATCAGGAGGATGTATGCAGCAACTCTTCAAGAGACAGCCCCCAAGAGTGTCTTTCCCCTTTTGGCAGGCCGACTATGAGCCAGTTTGATGTGGATCGGTTATGCGATGAGCACCTGAGAGCTAAACGCGCCCGGGTTGAGAATATAATTCGGGGTATGAGCCATTCCCCCAGCGTGGCATTAAGGGGCAATGAAAACGAAAGAGAAATAGCTCCGCAGTCCGTGAGTCCCCGAGAAAGTTACAGAGAAAACAAGCGCAAGCAAAAGCTGCCGCAGCAGCAGCAGCAGAGTTTCCAGCAGCTGGTTTCGGCGAGGAAAGAGCAGAAGCGAGAGGAGCGCAGACAGCTGAAGCAGCAGCTGGAGGACATGCAGAAGCAGCTGCGCCAGCTGCAGGAGAAGTTCTACCAGATCTACGACAGCACTGACTCTGAAAATGATGAAGATGGCAACCTGTCTGAAGACAGCATGCGCTCTGAAACCATGGACGCGAGGGCGGGCGACTCCGTCGGCAGGTCAGACAATGAGATGTGTGAGCTGGACCCAGGGCAGTTCATCGACCGGGCACGGGCCCTCATCCGCGAGCAGGAGGTAGCGGAGAACAAGCCAAAAAGAGAAGGTCCCAAGGAGAAGGAGCAAGGGCCGAACGCCTTCCACCCCGAAGGCAAACATTTGGCCGAGACACTGAAGCAGGAGTTGAACACCGCCATGTCGCAAGTTGTGGACACGGTGGTCAAAGTGTTCTCATCCAAGCCCTCCCGCCAGCTTCCTCAGGTCTTCCCGCCCCTCCAGATCCCACAGGCGAGGTTCGCCGTTAACGGGGAGAACCACAACTTCCACACGGCCAACCAGCGCCTGCAGTGCTTTGGGGACGTCATCATTCCCAACCCCCTCGACACCTTCGGCAGCGTCCCCATGCCCGGCGCCACTGACCAAACCGAGGCGCTGCCCCTTGTCGTCCGCAAAAACTCCTCTGACCAAGCGGCCTCGGCCCCGCCGGCGGGCGGCCATCACGCCTCGCTGCACCAGTCCCCGCTCTCGGCCACCGCTGGCTTCTCCACCTCCTCCTTCCGACACCCGTTCCCACTGCCCCTCATGGCCTACCCCTTCCAGAGCCCCCTGGGCGCGCCGTCGGCCTCCTTCCCAGGGAAGGACCGCTCCTCCCCTGAATCCCTTGACCTGACACGTGAGACCACCAGCCTGAGGACCAAGATGTCGTCGCATCACATGAACCACCACCCTTGCTCGCCGGCGCACCCCCCCAGCGCCGCCGAGGGTCTCTCCTTGTCCCTCATCAAGTCAGAGTGCGGCGACCTGCAAGACATGTCTGAAATCTCGCCCTACTCGGGAAGTGCAATATCCTTTTTGAAAGACGAGGCCATATCCCGGCAGTGGCTTGGTGGGAAAGGATGAGGGGCCATGCCAGGACCACCTGGGGCTTGGTGAGGCCAAATAAAATGCTGGAGGCCCAGGTAGAGATAACAGGAAGGGCTTCTATAGGTATGTCGCCAACAAAAGACAGGCTAGGGATCATGTGAGCCCTCTCCCAAAGGAAACAGGAGAACTGGCTACCCTGGATTTGGCGGAGGTTCAGATTGTCTGTTCAGCCTGGAGAAGAGAAGCTGTGTGGAGACCTCTGAGCAGCTTCCAGTGTCTGAAGGATGCTGGAGAGGGACTCTTCATCAGGGACTGCAGTGGCAGGACAAGGGGTGATGGGTTCAAACTGAAACAGGGCAAGATCAGGTTAGATCCAAGGCAGAAGTTCTTCCCTGTGAGGGTGCTGAGGCGCTGGCACAGGGTGCCCAGAGAAGCTGTAGCTGCCCCATCCCTGGCAGTGTTCAAGGCCAGGCTGGACAGAGGCTTGGGTGAGGTGTCCCTGCCCATGGCAGGGAGTTGGAACTGGATGATCTTAAGGTCCTTTCCAACCAAAAGCGTTTCATGACTCTGTGTGTTGTCTGATGGTGCTCCTTCAGCAGTGGTGTTCACATAAGAAAGCCGTGGTCCCCTCCCAGCCTTTTCTACCGCCCTTGGTCAGGAAACAGCCAAGCCTACAGTACAGATGCCACAGGTTTTCCCTGGGCTGGGGAGGTGATCGAGGGGGTGTGGACCAGAAACCGTTCAAGCCATGGCCACCTTCTTTCCCTCCTCTGCCAGGCCAGTGTGTGACCCATGTTAATGGTGTCATGGCTGGGGCTCGCAGAGAGCCATGGTTCAGTTGTTGGTGAGCCTTCAGCTCCCAAGTGTGTAAGGGAAATGAAGTACAAAAGATACAGGTACTGGTATATTCAGCCCGCATCGAGTTCTTTCCCCCACCCAGAGGTCTGTTCCTCAGCCCTTGTGCAGCTGCCTGCTATGCATGATTAACCTCTGTTCAGCCATACGCTGAAATCTTTTGTCCTAACGTACACAAAGCAAATTATTTTGGAAAGCTAGAGAGAACAATTAAATATAAAACTTCAGCTGTATTAAAGTTACAGGACACTTCCCCTGCTTGAAAAAGAAAAACCAGATGAGAATAAAATCTTGCTTCTTAGTTCAATGGCAGGCTTTAGTAAGGGGGGAAAAAAATCCATCTCTGCCTTTATTTAGGCACATCCAGACATAGTAATGGTCTTTTTCTTTTTTTCTTCCCCCTGGAAACTAGTGCTAAGTTTTCTTTTTCTTCTTTAGCAATAACACCTCCCACTCCTTCCATCTTTCCCCCTAATGTGCTTTTTGGTCAAAAGATCTTTTTTTTCCAAGCACAGTCATACTAAAAGCGAATAAAAACCCCATGTCTGCCTGATGGTAAAAGTGAGGATTTGCATGAAGGGTAGATGGATATTTTTTCCCAACTCCGGGACCCCAGCAGAAGGCAACAGCACAAGCACAGAGCCTTAGATGCAGCTGATTTCATTCCCAAGTTGATGAAAGTAATTGCGGCTGAATAACTCTGCTCGTCCCTGAGTAATGGTAGTAATGGTGAGGAACTTGTCTTCTGTCCAGGGGCATCATGTGAATACAGATGCCTGAGGCTGTGCCCCATCATTGGGTATCTTCTAGGTGATGAATAACTCTGGTGGCTCTAGATTAACCACATTTTCCATAGGCATGCTAAATCCTCAGGTGCTGGCAGGGCTCGAGACCTGCTGGTTACCTGCACATCACAGCCCTCCCATGGCAGTGGGTACCACTGGGACGAAGGAAGGTGCTGCAGGTCCAGAGCCCACCACCACCAGTCTTTGACCTAACTTAGGTCAAGCCTGATTCAAGAATTGCTGTTGTCTGACCTTTATGAATAGTCATATTTCTATAGGGGGAGGTATTCCTAGTTTGAAAGCATCTTCCTTAGTTATTGGTGGTTTTGAGAGCCAGTTGATAGTGGACACGATTTCCTGAAAGAGGATCTCTGCTGTGTTGGTAGCAGGGGCATCTCCTTGCCGTATATGTTGTATGGCAAAACAGAGTTGGTTTAAATCCAGCATCAATCCCAGTTACTGCCAGTTAGTTTTGGAATTCCAAACTGAAAATCTCTCCTGCCTATTGACACACAAGCAGCGATGCTCAGAAAGCACCGCTGAGGTCAGGAGTGGGAGCCAAGAGCAAGACTCAGGCCAGGGCAGTTAAGTAATTTCTACTAAGCAGTACAGTGGCTTACTGATTTTTTTTGTGTAAAAGTAGTTCTCCCATCCCGGGAGAGGAGTGGGCAGAGGTGGAAAACACTAGGTGTGGAAACTAGGAGTCCTAGGGCTGCACTTGGTTTTCTCCACCTGTGGAGCATCTCTCCATTGCTCCTGCCATTTCTTCCCGTCTCTTGCTTGTTCTCACTGGTGGTGACTAATGGAGCTTGTTGTTTCTGCTGAAACAAGGGTGTGAGAGTCCCCTGCTGCTCCAAGGCTCAGACAAGGGAAACCTGGGGTGCTAGAGTGCTAGGTTCCCTTCCTCCCCGCTTGCCCTGCTTCTTCTCCTGCCATTGGGAAAGCTGTCTGACCTTCCCACCTAGACACTATTGCAGGCTGCAGTTTGATCTGGGTTTAGATACAAGACCTGTTGGGACAAACAGATTTATTAAATAGGCCTTCTACACAGTGCATACAGCTCAGCTGTGGGAATGAATGTTTTTCCCTAGCAGCAGCTTGTTTGTCCAGGTAGTTTACAGTTTCCAGGGAAAGGCACAATATGGAGCTTGGTGTGTTTGTGGTCGATTCTGTTGTGACGCTTTTATTTTACATGCTTGAATGTGCACATATAGGGAAAATATTTCTTGAGAGAAGCAGATCTTTTCTTCTCTGCAGAAAGCAACATCTGTTTGCCTGGACAGTGTGGCCAGGATGAGAACATAAGACTAGCACATACATCCAAGTTCAGGTTTTAGTAGTCAGCTAAAGCCCTGAACTAGCCTGTGTTTTGGGGGGTTCTTTTTGTTTTGTTCTGTTTTGTTTTTCACCAAGGCCTGTAAAATGTATCAGATGGTTCTTTGCTGAATTGGAGAAGGAAATGGTTAATGTTTGCATATGTTGCTAAACAAGATAAGATGCACCTGCAGCAGAAATTCCCATCTTGGTCATGAATGCAGGCTGTATCTTTGCAAACTAATCTGTTTAATCAAATATTAAGTTTTATTCAAATTGCAAAAGAAACAGGCGGTGAATTGTTTTGCTGCATGCTCTTCCTTTGTCAGGCATCCTCTTTGCATCTCAAGAAAAATAGCCTTGTTCAGTCCCAGAACATTTGCATGGATCAAAAGTGAGGCACAACAGTAGTTTGTGTGCTGCTGAGACATCCGTAAAGGTGAAGAAGTTTCGCTTGTTCTCCCTGGCAGGAGGGCTTCAAAACACGAGTGGAACTTTCTGCAGTTTTATTTCTTTATCAACAGAATTACAATCCAGCTGGAATAAGTTTTACAGCCCCCATCTGTGGAAGCTGCAAGTAGGAAATTACAGCATTTTGAAATGAGGAGTTACTGTGTCTGAATAGAAAACTAAACTCATTAAACTTTAAAAAAATGAGTGATTGTACAGCACGGGTGACTCTGTGCTGTTGATAAAACCTGGACAATGAACAAATAAGCCATCCTATTCTTTGGAGGGTCTTGAAGATGCTGCTCCGAGTTACAGCTATTTGGAGCTTTGCTGATGCAAAGCACTTGGGGTGTAACTTAAGGAGCAGCTGGACTTTGCTAGTGCAGATTTTTTACCTGATACAGCCCATTCTTCCCTCTTTTCCTTCAGCTCAATACATGTGTGGGCTAGAAAAGCCTGTTAGAGCATTTGTGGGAGCTCAGGCTGAGAGGACCAGGAGTGAAAGATGTTTTTGCAGAAGAGGAGCGTTACCTGGGAGGATTGTAGTGCAAATGAGTCCGGTGCTGCACAATGCCACCTGTGTGCCTCTCCAGTTAAAACACGCAAGTGCGTGTTGTATGTTCCATTCCCAGTCTCGCACTTCCCATTTCTGAGCATTTTGCCTTTTTGGTGCTGGTGCTGCTGGTGAGGTGAGGCTGCGCTGTGTGTGTAAACGCACAGTGCTGAGGCTCTCAGGTTGTTTGAACACCGCTTTAGGTTCAGCTGCAGTACACAGTTCCTCTGATCTTTTATGTTCCTGAGCAGATGTCTTTCATTAATTTATGGATTTATCATCTTTCTTTCTCTCTCTTTTTTTTTTCCCCTTTCCTTTTTTTTTGTTTTTTTTTTACACCTGGCAGCTGGCTCAAGTTTCAGCAGTTATTGTCTATTTTGTATTACCCATAGAATTGAATGTCATCTGTCTTTACAAAGCTATAGCTAAGAGAATTGAGGCAAGCCACATGAGCTGCTGGGACAGAGCTTGTTTGCGTTCCATTCGGCACCCCTCCTCCTCCTCCTCCCTTTACCTCCTTAATATTTATTTGTGCTCGTTTTCTTTCCTGGCCTTGAATGGGGCTTAGCTCGTGTTCGGTACAGCTGTATGTTTACTGAATCTATTTCATCATGAGTCATTGTGCGTGTGTAAGTATCCTGGAAACAGCTAGTGCTTTCTTGGAAGAACAGTTGCTTTTCAGCCCAAGCACTTAAAAAGGAAATTAAGCAATTGGTCAGTTCAGGTTTTATTTTCTGAAATAGCAACGGGTTATCTAATTCTTAGCTCTTAAGTCTGTCATTAACTATTTTTGGCTAGATTATTACAGATCCTATCTTTTATCACAGTAAAGCATTAACCTTAGGATCAAGATATACAGATTTGTGGCATATTTGAGATCGCTTTAAGGCTGTGCGGTTCTTAAGAGCAAGTATAAATTTAATATAAAAAAAAAGGATTTCTGGGAATTTGTTTCTCAGAGCATCTTTTAATACATGTTTTGTTCAATGTCAATATCCTCTGGCATTAGAGCAAAAAATACTTACAAATTCTAAATGCAGAAGGAATTCAGATGCTTAGAAAACTGTCTAATATGCTTAAATCCAGCAAATAGGCGGGCTTTTGGGGGAAGTTTAAGTCCATCTTTGAGCTCGCATTGAAAGAGAATATACGCCAAACCCAGCAGTAACATGTTGTCAGCGTCAGAGGAATTGCAAATTAAGGAGATTTAGGATTATTTTTTCCCCCTTTCTTTTTCTTTTAGTTATTGGAGTTTCCCTTTGGACCCCCACTTTCCTGAAAGACCACATAACAAAATGGATTTCTGGCATAGAAGTTTTGATTCGTCTAAAACTCTTATCACTAAGCAATAGGTGACAGCTTGCTACTATTATTTCACTTACGTATTTTGACAGATGGCACTGCACAGTGTAATGCTCTTTTAGACTTCTCTATCAGTCTAATGGAGGTAACTGGAGGTTCTTTCAACTCTTCTCTTGGCACAAGAAGTATGTCAGTCATAAATTATCTTCTTTGTAATCATTAAGCATCTAAAACAAAATGCAAGTTCAGCTGAGCCGTTTTCCGTGTTCTTCCAGACAGTAAGAGTTCTTTTGAAATAATATTGTCAATGCTCTTTTTTTGTTGTTTGGTTTTTAAACACTACATTTTTCCAACTGAAAAAAGAACCTTGTAACTGCAATAAAAGGAGAAGGTTTTAATAGATTTCAGGAACTAGAGAAAAAGGAATTCTGATTAAAAAGCCTTGCTAATCAGTAGCCTGCTGATAAAAATGAGTCTGGGTTTCCCGTCTCGAGGCCTGGAATGAGATGTTCTGTGCTGTAAGGTGGAAGAGGCACCTTGGCTGCAGAGCATCTGTCAACTTGGTTGACCTTCCCCCGCTGTAAGGTGCGAACCAAGGGAAATTTTCAGCCATTGTGTTTAGGAGAAACAGTCCTTAGAGAAGCTTCTGGGAAGAACCCTTAATTGACCTTGTGGGGGCCACATTGATTTTCTCCACGTGCATCTTCATTTCTGATAAATTATAAAGCCATTAATTTGCTGAGGAAATGGCAGGGCCAGCCTGCGGCACAGATGTGACCAGAGCCATTCCTAGCACGCAGTTCACAAAAGAGAGCCAAGAAGCTGGGAGAAAAATCAGCAAGCCGAGATTGTTATGGTTAGCTTCACATTCCCTTGGGAACTCTTGGAGTTGCTTCTGTTTACAGATCTAAAAGGTAATGATGTTTCCAGGATAAATAGGCTGCCTTATAGGGTAAGTGGCCATTTATTGATCTGCTAGCCCGCATTTATCGATTGGTTAGCCCCAAATACAGCTTCCTTCTCGGAGGAGTTAACTGTGTAAATCAGGAGGCGACAAGTTTAGAGGGGGGGAATCGAACAGCAGAGGGGCTCTGCCTCTTGCAGATCTTGCTTTGATTTGCAAGGCAGCCACTGAAGCAAAGCAGCAGCTTTGGAGAGAGTTACTCAAGATATTAGAATTTATTGACAGGAGTGAATCAGGTGAGATGTACTGCCTGTGAAAAACATTGCTCAGCATGAGAAGGCGCCTCTGATTGCCTTCCATGTGTTAGTTTGGTTTTGCGTAAGCGGCACGACACTGAGAGTAAAAGAAACTAGCTGGAATTGCAAAGGGAGAGGGAGAAAAAGCTGCCCATAAGTTTTCTGCGGCACATGCTTCGTGCATTTGTTTCCTTAGCAACAAGTGAACATACATATGGTACACAAGCCGTAAACTTGCAAGGTTCCCAAGACCCAGCACCAAGACTGATAAGAAACACAGGGTTTGAGTTCACTGCCTCACATCCCTCATTTAGCTGCTTTACAGAAAATGACAGGGCAGCAATTTAAATGTTAGCGTTTTCTCCTGTAGTCTGGGGAGCTGTGGAGTATCGACGGGGGCCCTTTGCTGGCTGTGTGCATTCAGAAACAGCTTTCTCAAGAAAAGTATTTTCCTTTACTAATTCAATCCTACATGCAGGAAGGCTTGTCACCGAATCACTTGAAAAAGGCCAAGCTCATGTTCTTTTACACCCGGTACCCAAGTTCCAATATGCTGAAAACCTACTTCTCAGACGTAAAGGTAAGGAAATCTCTCTCTCCCCCCACCCTTCACTTCCCCTCCTTACTGCATGTTATATTTGCTCATGAAATGGTATCATGTTATTATAATAGAGATTAAGAATATTTCCGGGTACTCAAAGGTTACAGCTGACTTTATTCACTTGTTCTTCATGTTGAGGTGTACCCTGTTTGTGCCTAGATAAGGAAAGGGGATGTTTTTATATTAAATCTAAAAAAAGAATTGAAATTTTTAGAGCAAAAGAAGAATAATTATTACAGTAAATTAAACAGTTTTCATTACACATATCCTATTAAAAAAGGAGATTTTTGTGGTGGTAGAAATGTACTTCCAAGAACATTTTGGAGCAGTTCTCAAGTGTTCCCTTATTGTTTCATTTCAGTTGGTTTCCTCATATTTGTGCTTACATAAGCAGAGTGTAAAATCCCTTTCTTTCTGTCAAAAAGAAACAGTACATTGAAATTCTCCATGCAGAAGCTGCTTAAAAACAAAAGTGATGATTGTCTCTTATTTACAACTTAATTTGTTGTTGATGCAGAGTACACTGAGCATAAGGAGGATGAATAAAGTGACAGATTCAGGCCACATTATTCAAATGAGGATATGAAAGCTGTCGACATACAGCTGCATCCTCCCTCAT
>WYDI02184583.1:72500-87500 GCA_009867235.2 Psittacus erithacus | reverse complement strand
TGATTAATCTGTTCAGCCCTGGACGCTGGAGGCTTATGCCTTACTAGGACTTGACAAGAGATAAAAGTTTTCACTAGTTTCTACTTTTTGAAGTTTCCTGTAGGAGGGACAGTAGTGAAAGAAGGCACCTCACAACTCTTCTAACCTCCGTAACTGTGTGATCAAACACTTGCAGTTACCTTCCTCTGCTTTCCTTCATTTGATTTATAGAACTAAAATGCGTTTGCTTTGTCAAGCTGCAGGATAAAATAACTACTCGAAGTAAATGCTCTCTGTTTTCTGCTGTAACGGGTTTGTGGCTTTGATTAAGATGCCTGTTTACAGGCCAGCCTGGTAGCTCAGCAGACTATTGTTATCATTAACATGCTGACCCTCGGTGATACCACGGGGAGAGTGTTTCTCCCTGCTGAGGATGGCAGTTTGCATTGTTCAGGTAGTCAGATGTAGTGATGCATTTGAACAGGGTGTGCATGAGGGGGAGGCTTGAGTAATCCTGTCTCCCAGTGAAGTGGAGTGGGAAAGCCATGGTGGTACTAATTATTAGATTGCCTGGTTTTGCCTGCACCTTTCTGTTAGGGTCAACTTGCATAATTGAGCCCCCTTCAGTTGCAGAAGTGACATTTGTTGGCATAAGGAGGAGTGGTGTCCTGCCTAAAATCCTTCCAAGTGATTTTTAGCAGTGCTCGTTTTCACAGCACATAGGTTCAGATGGTGCAGAACAGTCTGTAAGCAAAGACTTTCTTGGCTCCTCTTCTGGGCATGTAGAGTTTTCTGGGAGAATGGTGGTATGGAAGGGGCAGATGAAGAAAGGGGGAAAGAGGATGTTCTCGAGGGCTTTGCTATTCCTTGTGGCTGACAACAACATCCAGACTGGATGTTTGGTGTGCTGTGGCCCCCCAGGCCTTGCTGAGGCCTCTGGTCCCTACGTACTCACAAGACAGGAGACTCCCACCCCTGGGAGGTAGGTTTGCCTGTATGCCAAGGAATAATAATTGAATACAGGAAAAGAAGAGGAAATACATAAGGAAATAAGTGGGACCAGCTTTTTCTTTTTCTGTCAAAATGGGCTTAAATTACATCCAACTTTTCTTCCTTTTAACACAGCTTTTTCCTGGTTGCAGAATGTAGGTTGAAACATTCTTTGCCCGCAAAAGTTCTGGTACCCTTGATGACTTCAGGCACTTATTACTGCTTTTAAAAAAGTTAGTTGCAGTGTTAACATGAATAGGTTACTTCAGTAGGGAGCTTATAGGTGTTTCCAGGTAGAAAAGGATATAAATCTCCTATGTTTAGCACGGCTTGTGATTGCAGTCTCCTCTTCTCAGCCAGGGGGGCTTGCAGCTGGTAGGAAAGGAGCCCACTGGGGTTTTTCCCCCATCCTTGAGGGAAAGAGATGTTATAAATGGTGATGATTTGCAGATACTTTCCCTCAGTCTTTCTTGTGTTATGTAGCACGATGAGAATTTCCTAGTGGTTTAAATCTTGGTTTTGCAGTGAAGATCCAGAAGTTCTGAGATCATTACACTTGTGCGGTGCAGTTTTTAATGCAGCCAATGTAACTTTCCCTGATAAATGCCTGGCCCCTCCACCACAAACTGGTGAAACAAAAATGACAAGTACTGTAATGTTGAAATTGGATCCAAAAGGATTTAGCAAACTGAGCATTTGCCATATTTAGCATCATCAAAGTTCCTTCCTCTCATACTTCGATGATGCTTTGCTGGTCTTCTGGTGAGTCTGATGCTGTTTCTTTTAAATCACCTACGCTGCCACTGTAAATGTTCCCCCCTTATCTCTTCCTGGGTGAAATTCATGCATATACTTTACTACTCCTAAATTGACTCTTGGGGAAAAAAATGCTAAAGCTAAAAGTGTGTTTGGTCCCTATCAGGCTGTGCCATTGATTTGCTCAGGAATCTGTGATACTGTGTTCCTTTCCCTGCGCATTGCAACTGACAGCTTGTAGCAAAGTCAAATAAGATGTTTAACAAACCACATGCCCTATCGGTTTTAGCTTTGCCATTGTACCCTCGTGGCTGCGAGCCAGAGACAGATACGCCTCCTCCAGAGCGACACAACTTTGCCTGTGTTTTATGTGCACATGTGTGTCTGTAGCCAGTTCCACATTTCTCTCTCTCGCATTAGCTGGGGAAACCTGCGCTGAGCTACACAGAGCAATTTGAAACTGAGTTTTGAAAGGGGAGGAAATAAAACCACCCTGGAAGGTGAAGATGCTTCTCAGCCCTGGGGCTATTCTTCCAGGGAGGGAGAAGGTGGGTTGTCCTGGTGGATGAAAGCCACAAATGTCAGTGTCCCAGCACAAATGCCAAAATTGGTTAGAAAGAGAGGACAGCTTGCTGTGCCACTTGATATCTGCCTCATCTGTGGTGTTGCCATAGGCTTTTGAATGCCAGCTGCAATAGTTAAAGTCAGGTATTGTTGCTATGCATTAAAAGATAAAAAAAAATCATCTCAAATAATTTCGTAGCTGTCTTTCAAAATCCATCCTAACACAGATGATCAGAGCTCACAGTTGTGACTGTGGCAGGATGATTTCAAACAAGGGAAGGACCATGCTGTGAGTTAAAATAAAAATATGGTTAAAAATCATAAATAAGATGTTTATTTTTCAATGTATGTACTTGTAAGAGGAAAAAGAATTGGCCTGAGGACAATACCCGGATTTGAGCCTTGCGTTGGCTCCTCCTCCATCATCCTTGTTCCCTGACATTTTTCTATAGTTACCGTTGCTCTCTGTACATTACCGTCTCTCTGCACGATGCTCGTTCCTTTTCCTTGTGGGCATTTAACGACGCTCAGGTCTTAGTTCTGAAGTGCCAGGATCTCCCTGTGTGAGCGATTTCGCTCTGTGCCCTCCTGCCTACTCCTTACACTCACCATGCTCCTCTGCGTAGCGAGCAAATGAGCACCAGAGCAAGCCCCACACGCGGCATCTTTCTGAGCTCAGCTGCCTGCTGCTTCCCGGGAACTCGCCTGGTTTTGCAGACGTAGTTATTGAGATTGATCACAATAGCGAGGCATCTGCCAAGCTGCATTATTTGCACATATACACTGTGTGCAGGTTTGGTACAGTGGGGCTTGAAGCACTGATTGCCTTTTTTAATAGCGCTACTTATGGCACGTGTCGTTGTTTAAAAGGGGGAGAAACCTGTTTTTAAGACATTTACTCTGCTTTTGGCAAGGGGAAACCATACTAGTGGGAAAAAATTAATTAAGAGCAGTTGTACTCAAGTCTTAGCAGAATGTTTAACTTAAGGCACTCCAAGTTAGCCCCATAATAATCAACGAGATTATGTAAAACAATTCAAAGAACACCACCTATTAAATCTAAGTAATAAGCCAGTCACGTAAGTGGCCTATGAACCCTTGAGAGGAATGCTGGCTGCCAACATTTTCAGAAGTGATGATGGGTTTAGGCCAGTTCCATTCTGGGATGCTAAACTCGAGCTCAATGAGAGCCACTTTGTCAGGAGGTCCTCAATGGTCCATTCCCTGAAAATGAAGTGTGCCCAGCACTGCGTCCAAAAATTAAGACAACCTAAATGACCGAAAATTCTGGCCGCTCATGTGCTTATTTTAGGAGGCTGTATTCTTCCCCATTTTCATCTGCAGGATTCATCTTGAACTGAATTGGTGTTCATCAAAAACAGAATTTAAAGCTTTTGAACCTGATTCTTATTTAAACTAAGGCCACTTACGAGTGGTTTTGTAATACACGGGCACTGTGAAGTACAATTTATAACCACCCTAATTAATACTCCTGTACATGATGGGAGCAGTGCAAAGTGGCCTCAAAAGAAGTGAAAATCAAGTCTGTGTCTTGCTAACTTCCATCTCCGAGACTGCTTTTACCATACAAAGTGCTCTGCTGTGGCAGTCTCTGCACTTGTGGTGGTACCAGCAGTGGGCACAGCCTAAACGGGACAGTTGTTTATTCCAGTACTAAACTCCCCGTATTTTTTCCCTCAGCTGTATCCTTCCTCCTTTCAAGGGCTTTATTGTTGTAGCATTTCAACATCGTTCTCAGCATTCTTAAAGACAGAGTTGTCAGAGCCTGGTGTTCTGCAGCAAGGAGAGCAAAGCTGCTTCGGCAGTTTGAGATTAGCAAACGTAACCCGCCTGATTCCTTTGAAGACAAACTGAAACATAGGTGTCTAGATGGAACTTCTTTCTCACTTAAAAGTCTTGGTTGCAGGACATGTAATTGAAGCCCTGAGGTTTTTTTTTCTTCTTGTTAAATGTTGAAGAGGCTCACTTGTGAAACAGCAGAGCTTTCCTTCAGACTGCACAGGAAACGAACCCGGTTTTTAATCAAGTAACAAAATCCACGGCTTGCAATAGAAGGTCCATGCATTGCACATATCAATTAATGCCTATTAATCAGATTTTGCAGTTAGTTGAACTGCAGGTTGTAGATGGAAGCTATTAGGGAGAGAATCGCCAGAGGAATACTGTTGCAGGACTACACTCGGTTTTCCTGTTTGCATCCTTCTGGATTCAAGGTGTTTGTATAATGAAGTTGGCACGTTGATATATGATCTATTTTTTAATGTCATTACAATTTTAGTTCCCTCTGTCTTTTTGTCATTGGGTTACATTTAAGCACAGCAAGATCAACTTTAAACTTCCTTACTCAACAGCTTTATTAGTTATAACGTACCGTGACCTTTCTCAACATTCTTAAAGAAAAAGATACAGTGTAATGTCACTTTACTTTGCTTATTGTTCTTTGTTGTGGTGAACAAAGCATTTTCTACAGTGGCTATAGCACATAATTATACAGCTTTCAATAGCGGTGTCTTGGCACATATCAAAGTTCAGAAGAGCCTTTAGAAAAAAAAAGATGTTTTGTGGCAGCCTAGGGAGGGTCTCATCTTTCCTTCAGAAAATAGTTCAAGGCTCTTCTGTCAAGCTTCCCTACTTAGAGCTTTTTCTCCTCCTGCTTCATAAAGTTTAAAGGGGATTCAGTGGAGTTCTATGATCTATTTCCTTTGAAAGATTGTTCCTTTGCACAGAGAAGTCCTTTGACTTCAAGAGTTCACAGATTCATGTCTTTAGGTATCATATGTCTGACCTTATCAGTTACTCTATTTAATGTAGGAGAAAAAGTCTCAACTCTTTGTGTTTGTCTGTTTTGCCTCTGTGAAATGATTTGGTGAAAAGACCATCCTTTTTAACACACCACTGAGAGGCTGTTTCTGACTGTAACCTACCCTGTGGTTCTTCTAAAAAAAAGGAAAAATTGTCCTTGTGTTTTGTGTATGGATGATTTCACAGTGAGAATAGAATTATACAAGGACAGACACACATAAAAAAATCTTTTGCTCTTTTTTTCCTAAATGATCTATTGGCTATTTTGGTGGCTGCTACTCTGGTTCCCCAACAGGCACAACCATTTAACAAACACAGAGAGAGCGGCTGGAGTGCTGGGCCAGCAGTAGGTTTTCCCTTGCTTCGACCTACCCCAAAGGCCTTCATAATTAATTGTCCTTCAGAGATGAGGAAAGTTCAGAGACAGTGTGTGTAGCGATGTCTATTGTCTGACATTCAGTTCTCCTTCCCTCAGCTCTTTTTCTTCATTCCACAAAGGGTTATCAATAGGAGCAGGGAGCAAGCTCTCTTCTAACAGCTGCTGGTGGTGGCTGTAGCTTTCTGTGGAAGGTATCATTGTGTTCAGCCATCTATGGATTAAATAGCTGGAAAAGTTCTAACAACCCTTTTCAAATGGGCGTGTTTATTTCATCTAGATTACACAGACCTATTTAGCTAATTAAAAACTTTCTCAGAACCCCTTCTCTCCTATTCAGGGGAAGGGAAAAAAAAGACCTGAAAACGCTGCCGCAATTATGAAGAATGGCTGCAATGAAACTTTGGTAAATACATGAAAAACTTGATCCTGTCAGCTTCGATCGGAGAGCGCCTGCCTGAGCACAGCCTTGTTTGTGGAGTTGTTCTGTGGTTTTGTTTTGTGGTTTGGGTTGGTGCTGTTTGTTCTTAGAAGGATGGCGTAGGGTAGAAAAAAGAAGAAAAGAAAACATTGGTATAAGCTGTAACAGAAACAAACACCCGGGTTAAAAACCTGCCACAGTTCAGACTGTCTCTGCCTCTACCATCAAAGATGCTGGAGTTTGCTGAGCAGATTATTAATACTGTTGTGCCTTCTGCAATTAATTTAGAATCCTCTGTGGCATAATTATTAAATTTCATATACAACAGAACAAAATCCTATACATGCTGCCTTGTTTTCCCTGATGATACGCTAAACAAAGATATGGTGCGCTTAGTCGATAGGCAAGAAGTACGTCAAATTAGAGCTGCTTATTAACAGTCGTTATGTTACTGCTCCAATTAATTGGGCGAAGCCAAAAAGGACAAATACAATCATTCTTCCACTGAACAGTTTAAGTAGCAAATTAGGGAGGTTTTGATTATTTCTTTTTTCATATTAAAAAAAAAAAGAAATAGAAAAAGAACTCCACTTTCTCCTGCATTCTTCATAAATACAGCACTTAGCAACGAAAAGGAATAAGCATCAAAAACATATTCTGGGCTCCGTCTCACTTTCTTACTGTTAAGAAGGACCACACAACGATCTAGATTAGTTATTGGACTGATGGAGTTATCCCGCCTGGCGTTTGGAACCAGGTTTTCTGGATTTAAGAAAAAATTGCATGCAAAGTAGATGCAGCTAATACAGTAATGCAAAAAAAAAAAAAAAGAAAAAAAAGAAAAAGATCATAAAAAATTAAAGTTATTCTTATGAATCTTTCATTAGAAGCAATGAAAAGGGACATCGGTGAAGCCAAGTGCTTTGTTCTTCTGAGCTACTCTTGTAGGGTCAGATCCTGCAAACAATTACGTACTTGAGCGTTCCTTCTGCAAGAGGCCTGTTGGTGCCTTCAGCAGATCTGCTCTTTCCCAGTTTGCCCACTCAGGCCTGTGGTTTACTACAGCGTTGTTCTACTTTATCAAACAGATGTTCCCTTTAAAAATGGACAAAAGTCCTGTTAAAAAAAATATACCACCGACTCACACAGCTGTATGGAGGCGAACACTTGCTTTTATGCAGAAAGAGCTGTTGTGAAATGATTTAAGGCTACTCAGCTTTTCCGATTACTCCCCACCACAAATAACATGTTAAGTACTAAATTGCCCTAAGCGGTGTTTTATTACTGATCAATAAAACTGTAATCTTGTCTTTTAGTGTTGAAAAATATTTTAGTGGGATTTTTTCCTGGTTTAGTTCATGGATAGCAGTAAACCAGAAAGAACAACCTCCCCCCCCCAAAAAGCAAACCCATCCTCATTTGTTTCTAGTTTTGCTTTGGGGGAATCCTGGGATTGTTCCAGCTGAATGGTGCTGGATTTCTGTGTGTGTGTGTGTGCGTGTGTGTGCATGTAGTGGTGTGCTGGGTTTTGTTTTGGGGTGTTTGGTTTTCTTTCCTCTTTTACAGTTATTTACCGGTCCTCATCCTTATTGCCCCATCCTCTTCTCAAACAAAACGACTCCCTTTCTAAAAAACAACCAAACCACCAAGAAAAAGAAACCAACAAAAACACAACAAAGCAAAACTTGGCAAACTCTTCCGACTCCTACTGCCATTTCATTTTGCATTCAACAAGGAGTAGTGGGAATTGAAACGTCAACAAGAGATTGAGAAAAGCACCAATTTATAGTGCGTTAGCCTTGCACAATTCAAGATTTCTTTTGCTAGCTGCACACATTATACCCAACATCTCGCCACTCTCTTGTGGCAGTTGTGAAGAATGGCTATTCCTTCCCGTGTGTGTACTACAGGCCTCTAAAGACTCTTATTTATTCTCTCCCATGTCACCTTGTGTACAGTCTGGTCTGTGACACTGATGGTGATTATGTCATTATTTTGCTCTGGGGGCTTTGGCACATCTGCAGAGCTGATGCACATCTTCTTTGTTACGCTGGCATACGTCCCATATCGCAAATGCTTCATTAGCCTTACTGCCTGCCTCCTTGCCAGACAAGAATACCCAAATCCAAGCTTCTTTTTGCTCTGGTCTTTTGTGTCTGTGATGAGCCTTTATTCATCTTCTTAGTTCTTCCCTGTTTTCTATTTTTCTATATAAAACTGATTTCCAGATGTCCGTCGTTCTCCAAAGCCCATCGTAGATGAGGAGTGAGATGCAAGGTGAATTTTAACCCATGTGGTCCCTCGCTCGTGACAAGTCTTATCCCTCACAAACTGAAATGCTTTTTCATTCATCCTGCATATAGAAACAGTTCGTTAGGCTGGGCAGTGCCATTGTAAAACTTGGTGCTTGCAAAACACAAAAAGGAAAGCAGTGATTTCTTACCATTTAATAAATCCGAGTTGTGGTAATGGTTAACATGCAAGTTGCACATGTTTCTTCCAGACTTTCTTAATTCCTTTTAGACAACATAGCTAAATTCCTCACTGAGAACTTCTGGAGAAGCAGCACTGTCTAGAGTAGGAGGAGGGTGTTCAGGAGAATCGTCTGAAATTTCTTATATCCCTTTTTAATGTGTCACATTAACAAGACATAGAACATTTTGTACTGTGAAAATCGAAGAAAACGCTTGATCTTCTAAACTTTACCTAAGCTGCTCTACATAGATGTCATACCAGTGAGATGTGAAACAGTGGGTTAGCTTACTAGCTTCATCAGATTTTTCCCTCCACATCCCACCCACCCTACGCTTTCTCTCCGTGACACTGAACTAAATTCTGGGCTGGATTCTCAGTTTCTGGTGTAAATCAGATCCAGCAATCATAGCAGCTAATGAATTTGTGCCAGCTGAAGAGCTGTCTTTTGTTACATTACTGTACAGTCAAGTGTGTGAATATACGTTACGTGATAATTGGAAAAAAAGTTTCATTTGTTTATTTTAAAACTAGAAATTAAATGCAGCCCTGGATTTGGAGCCACAGAGCCACCATGTTTATGGATGTGGGGTGGAGGGGAGCATTGGTTTTATTTTTGTAAGGCACACTTGCCAAAAGAGGAGGTCCCAGCCAATACCAACTCACAGCACGGAGTCATGGCTGTGGGACTGACTTCAACAGAAGTCTTGCAGATAGCTCTGCCCCTCCTATAGGACTTTGAATAAGTCACCTTCACGCAGAACACTCTTCGCTGGATAGCTTCAACATGGTTTAAAATGGGCGAGAGTCAGGCTCTCATAATGGGAATTAGCAAACTGTCATTCCCTTTGGAAAGCCTGGGAGAGGTTTAGCAGCTTGGTGACCCACACTGGTTTCTGAGCCAGCTTTTGGAGTCCTGCCCTTTCTCTGAGCAGGTGTCCCTGGGTTGAGGGCAGTGGCAGCGAAGATTTGCTTGCAGAGACACTTTCCAGCATTGGTGTGGAGTGCAGTGGCGATGCTGGTTTCAAAGATACTTAAATCTGTAAGGGCAAAACTCTGAGGCTGTGAGCAAGTAACAGCAGAATATTGCAGGGGTCCATGGGGACTGTGTGTCCTTCACCTGCATGAGAGGGAGAGGAGCTGGAAGGTGAAGTAGCCGTGGTTTAATATCCTACTCAAATGACATTAACAACACAGATGTGAAGAAACACTGTACAGTCCAAGAAGGGGGAAGTCTGCAGCATACTGGGTCCCTTCCTGTAGTTGCAGAGCCCATCACCTGCAGTACTTGAGTACAGCTGAATTTCACACTGCAGAGAAAGAGCCTGGCATCGTCCCGACATGCAAGTCTGGGTGGGCAGAGTAGGAAGGACAGCCAGGAGGGCTGGCCGAAGGTAATCAACGTATCGGAGATGATTTTTCCCTGTAGATCTGGAAGGGGCAAGGTTCATCTGTCTTATCTGCAGAGGGGGAAGGTACGCAGCCGCACTGTGCCTCGGTCTGTGTGCCACGGGGGGGGACTCATGAACTGCCCTCTGTGGGGGGGCGGTTTCAAGGCTCTGGTAGAAATGTGCCATCAGAAGAAGCTGTGTCCAGATGGTGGTCCAGAGATATGGCCTTGAACCTGGTTTTGTGGAGAGGCTTTGCAGGGAGCAGCAGACCATGATCTCTGTTGCTAAGAGGAAAGGCTGCTGCCGTGGTTGTGACTTAGGGGAGAATGGTGACATAGACACATAAATGGGTGTAAAGCATCAGTCTACAACTTGAAAAAGTTTTGAGAGGAGAGAGGGGAAATCAACGTTGCAAGTAAAAGCCTTTTCACTGCTGAGTATCAGTGTTCAGGGGGAAGCTGAAGTGGCTTATCTCTTGCAATGCCGGCTCCATCAGACGGGGCCCAGCCTCGAGGTTATCTAATCCAGTGCTGTCTGGAGTCTCACCGTTTCCTTCCATAAGGGATAAAGAGGAGTCAAACAAGAGGGAGCTCAGTCCACTTGGACGTAAGACTTTGTCTTCACACGCTCGCAAGGCTTACCAGGCCCCGGCAAGTCCTGTGCTGGAGCTTGTAATGGGGTGTTTGTAGCCCAGTTTGGCCAGCTTCATGGCTCAGGATGGAATAGATGGAACAGTTTATCCCATCATGATGGGCTCTGGATGCCCATAAAAGCATGGTTATGTGGGGAGGAGGTTCATCAGAGTTAATTGAGGGGGAGCCTGGACTGGTGGAGCCAGCTTCATTTGCAACACCCCTCACCCATAACCATGCACCATTTCCTTCCTCTGCTCCTACCCTCTGCCATAGGAAAGAGGAAGGGAAGTACCCTGCTGCCAGAGGGCATGCTTACCTCCTCCATGACACCCCCAAAAGGACCCCAGTAACTGCCTATTTCCCTGCCAGACTGATTAAACACCACCTGCTTCCCATCCCTCTCCCCTACCTCCCTTCTCACTGTAAATCGAGGAGGGAAAGGGCACAGTTGGAGCTTTTCAGGGCTCCAGACACAGAAGACAAAGGTGTCTGCAACGCACAGAGATGGGAAGAATTTGCAAGAGCAAGCAACAACAACTATAGATGCTTACTAACTGTTCTAACATTTATATATGTACACAAGATGTATTCTAGATGGGTAAACCTGGCCAGATTTAGTTCCATCTGTGCCTTCACCTTTCTAACTTTCTTTCTACATAACATCATTCTTGTGTGCAAGAGTTTAATTTCTCCTTCAGTTTTTGTATGAGACAGCTTCTGGGGTGTGACAGTAACCCCTCCTGTGACTCTTACATTTCCCAACACATACTAAATGCCCAACTACTGCAAGCTGCAGGAGCCTTAGTGATTTTTCCATTCTGTGGCAGTGCCACTGGCAATGCAGTAAGTTAAAGGCGAACAGAGTTTCCATTAGAAGCCTCTACATCTCATGCAGTTCTAATTCATCAGTAACGCAGAAAAGGAAATTTTATAATCTTCCCAGTAAAATACTGTTGATGGTTTTTGAGGACAAGGAGAGGAAGAACTGAATTTCAGGGTGCAAACAGTCAAAATAAATTGCAAATGGGAAGTTTTATTTTGTTTTAGCCCACTCTACTCTCAAATCTTACCAAGTTTTGTGCTTAAAAACTAGCACACTAAGGCCATTGTGTCTGCCTGGGAGAGCAGGGATTCCTTGGGCAACACGGTCTAGTGTGAGGCATCCCTGCCTGTGGCAAGGGGTTGGAACTGGATGATCTTAAGGTCCTTTCCAAACCAAGCCATTCTGTGATTCTATGAGTCTATGTTTCCATGATGGATATGCTCGTCCCCTGAATCCCGGGCACAGCAGTCCTAGGACAGAGATCCCGTGGGGGTGCTGGTGATGCTGTGATGTGTGCGGCATGGGATGCCTCTCCCGTGCTGGGAAATGGGAAGATGGGTCCTACCAGGGAGGACATGGCGGGGTTTCAGCCTGAGGAGCTGCGGGAGCACTGTTGTGGTGCTGGGAGCCTGCAGAGTGCTTCCCAATCTTTATTTGTGGAAAAGCTTAATTGAAATGCAAGTGATTAAATCTAATGTATCATGCAGTATCCATTTTCACTGCACTACCACTTTCACTTCCCCGATGTTATCAGGCATCTCAGCAGCCCCACTGTCAGGTTTTTTTCCTTACAAGAGCCATGCCCATTCTCTCTCCTCTTTGTGAGCTTGGCGGAGGAGATAACAGTAAGCCAGCAGCACATTACTAGTGCCCCAAACTCTACTCAAGGGATAAGGGATCTCAGCTTCCTTTCAAACAAACACTTTTGAAATACATTCTTAAATCATTTGAAGGGCGTGTGTGTTTTCCAGCTTCTTCCGAACAGTACAAAAGCTGCACTAAATGCAATAAGAAACCTCTGTTGTTTTCCAAATATTTCTCTTTCAAGCCAGACTTGGGGTAATGCTTTTGCCTTCCCAAACGTCAGGCTCAGTTTCCCAAAAGAGGGGGCTTCTCCTTCTGTGCCACAGTGGGAGAACAGCCACCCACTCACATCCATCTTTTTCTCTTTCCAAAAAATCAATTTCCTAACAGACTTGTACAGCAGGAGGCAAGAGAAGAAACTTAAAGGCAATAAAGGCAGACTGTGGTGACACCGGAGTGCTGCTGCTGTAGCCAGAGGGACTGGGACACACGCAGTGGTGGGCGAAGTAATGCCCCGCTCTCTAGAAGGGTGATGGTTGGGATAAAACTGGAGTGCCCGATAGTTGAGGTGTTTTTCATTTGTGTTTGTAGAATAAAAACATCCTTTCCAACTATTTCCCTCTCCTCATAAGTGATAATGGAAGAGGCATTAGCCTTCCCGTCGCTTGAGCCAACCTGGGTTTTTTCTAAGAGATGTCTAGGATGTTCAGCCAATTGAGTGATCTAATTAGCTGAAAATTGTTAATTTCCTTTACCTTATAAAGCACCTAACACAGAAACTGTTAAATAATGTTAAGTGTCAGACTTAAACTGAGAACACTGGGCCATATGCTGCCGTGGCTTTCACGCCAAAAAGTGTAGCAACTTACTCCAAAACCTGCCTCCAATTCATGTGTAGAAGCCAAAGCCTCCTGCCTGATATGTTGCCATACCGGCTCACAGCACTAACATGGTCCCACCCAGCAGCTCGCTGTGCTTAGGGAACAGAGGATGCGTGTGAGGGGAGGTGATGGCCTGGATAAACGTGGCAAGAACCAGGACAAGGTATTGCAGACACTGCCCTTGGGAGCACGGGAAAGCCAACAGTAGGGCAGTGCTGCTCAGCATTAGCCTGGAAACAGTGGCAGATCTGTGCCTGAGCAATGCCCAGCATTGCTCTGATGCAGTGTCTTACAGGAAGGGAGGGATGTGGAAGGGCTTGTCCTTGATAGGTTTCCTACATGACAGGATGCAGGTGTGGGAATAGAAGTTTAGGTGCCAGCTTGTCCCAAAAGCCCACAGGCTTAAATGTTCCTCTGGTGAGAAAGGGGCTCAGGGCTACATGTTGATGACCCAAGTGGAGTTTCTCAACCACATCCTTTAAGAAGGACCATCCCCCAAAGCTCACCTTACCCTGACTTTAGGGGTGGGGGTGCCTGTGCATATCTAATATGTATGTACAAGGTTTTCTCATTAGAAATATTTCCCCTGAATCTCTTCTGCTGTTGCTGTATCTGTGCTGGTGTGGATCACTGTGCACAAACAGCCCACCTGAAGCTACCCGTGGTGAGAATGCGCCCCTAGTAGTGGACTCACTTATCATCCTGGAGAGGTTCTCCATCATTTTGTCTAATAGATGCTGTTTAAGCCTTATCCTTGGGTTAAGAGGCTCCCTGTGGAGATCCTTTCTATAGCCACTGTCCAGATCATCCAGCTGGAGGAGTGATCTGGCCTTCCCCCTCTGACCCCTTCCAACCTGTTTACCTCCCATTACCATGACCTTGCGCTCTGCAATATGAGCAGCCTTCACCAGCTGAAGACCTCTGATCCTAAGTCCACTAGAGATTTTGGCTTTCCTATTTGGCAAGGTGACTTGTTGCCCACCAGGTCAACATGAATAAAGACTTTAAAAATGTATAATGCCCTGCAATTGCAATTGGCTCCAGATAATTTAACCTTTCCTGGCAGCCTGACACCTTGAGCTCTCTGTGCTGCACTTGTTTATTTCTGCTTGTAATTAGGATCAAAAAGATCCAAACACACACCAAGAATTCTATTTTATGTAAAATTTGAAAGTAAAATCAATCCTGGCCCAACCTTATCATTTTTAAAGTATGTTTGTCCAGCTTTGTAGTAGGAACAAGCAGACTGTTTGAAGGCCACATAGTTTTCAAACCTTGGTTGCAACACGTTACCCATTTTGAAACCGTCTTTATCTAGCCGAGAAAACTAAAATCTGTTTGACAAAGTAGCACTCCAGCCAGTTTATCTTGCAATATGGCTTTAGCTCCCAGAGCCTATTGATTTCCTTAAATTAATGTTTACAGAATGCTACTGAATTTCACTCAACGGGACATTGTTCTTTTGAAGCTTTGTAAAATATGATACAGAGTGTTGTTGCCATTTGTTCCTTTGCTAAGACTGATGAAACATTTATTTTTTTAAAGTGCAGCCTTGAACTATAGCTGTTTCCTACAAGTGTGTTTACTCTTGGGACTTTAGTAATACAACGCGCTATCAGACTCCAGCACAATACCCCAGGCAAAGTCTGGAGGTACGCTCTGCCCAGCCTAATCATATAAATGGAGCTGAAGTATAACACCAATTAGACATCGTATAAGAAAAGGTTTTGAGCTTTAGCACAGCTGTCCCTGTCTGAAGGATCTTCAGATTTGTATGCCACAGCCAAGCAGTTGTCTGAAGCTGTTACAATATTAGAACGCTTGCGTTGGTCTTGGTACTTCTAAACATGGGACCCCGTACTGAAAATGAACATCTAATCCTCTCCCCATGGCTCCTGCACCCCTTCCCAAGCTGATACCTTAATATTTGCCTTCTGTATGGTTTGGAGGCTTTGGAACTGTTCTCTGCTCCAAAAAGCAGTTGCATTCCTTCTAAGGTCCACTCAAATGTTGGTAGTTTACTAAAATGAAGTTGCTGATACCTATTGCTGAAATTTCACAAGAAATCACAGCTGCTAATGACTG